>ML252744.1:0-10329 GCA_005239495.1 Nicotiana undulata | reverse complement strand
ATTTGAGAGAAGAAAAGATGAAGAACATATATATGATCGCCAATTTCTGAAAACGATGAAGAACAGAATGTAGCAATTTCGACTTGTTGAATCTCGAAGGTCTGAATTCTACAATTTGAAGAAGAAGGAAGGGAGAAGAGGAAGAAAGGGGAGGGGAAAACGGCTGGTTACAAATGATGGGGAGAGAGAAACGTGGGATATATGGACACCTTTAATTAAGGAGTAAAAATCTGCCCATTAATTATACCCCTTTAATTAAGGAGTAAAAAACTGTCCATTAATTATAATCCTAAATTAATTATGGTATAGATTTGGTAATTTGATATACTAAATATAATTAAATCAAACCTTAAACATGAAGGGTGATAATGTTTCATATATGGTATAAGAATGTAAAAATTTCAAAAAAAAAAGTAAAACATTTATGGGCCCGTTTAGCCATAAAAAAAGATATTTTTTTTCGATCTTTTTTCTTTTTTAAACTTTTGTCGAATTCAGCGTTGGCCATGAAATTCGATTTTTACATGAAAATAATTTCGGGTTGAAAAACTCCAAAAAGCTATTTTTTAAATTTTTTATTCAAATCACTCACAAAATTTAAAAATAACCAAAATTATATTCATATCAAAACACAACTTTCAAATACCGTTTTCACTTGAATTGTTTAATACTTTTTCCGAAATTTTACAATTCTTTATGTCCAAATACCCACTGTGTTTCTTGCTTTCCTTTTCTCGGTTACTTTTTGGAGTGGAAATTATTTTTGGAGTAGTTAATAGAAAGGAAAAAAAACAAGATAAAGAGGTTCATTAGTTTATTTATTTGCCTACTAGCTGTATACAATTGCTTTGCTCACGATCTGTGTTGAATAATAAAAGAAAAAGTAAAACATCAGTGTGCATTTTTTCGCCTTGTTTACTGTATGGAGCATTTAATAAGTATATAATATTCAACTCATTTCAATTTATTATAATGAAGTAATAAATACATATCATCATTTACGTATTTATTTAGTTTGTCTTACGTTGAATGATTATTCTTGTAATTAGATATTACGTGGACTAAAACAAAAAAGCGTAGCCTATTTTGTGGTTGGTCCCCATCTCATTAAACGTAAACAAGATACAAGGAAAACAAAATTTGGCTTTATACCTTGAAAAAAAATTTCGTTGAATTTTTGGTTTAACATTAACTCGTCATTAAGAAAAGGCTCATTTTTCCTTCGTCAACTAATGTTGATGGATAACATTTTTCTCGAAAAGTTTGGACCTCAGCAGTCTATTCGTTTCATGCCGGAGCTCCCTTAATAACAAGAATAAATACAAAATTTACTATCCGCAAGTAGTATCGAACTCATAGCTTATTGGCTTATTGGTATTCGATTATCGGGATAATGGATGGGAAATAAATTGAGATTTTATAATTAACGGCTTAGCGGTATGGGGGCTGATTATTCAACTTTCTTATCGGACAAACCGTTAGTCCGTTAAGAATTTTTATATTTACACTTTTATCCCTATGTATATAAACTATAATCCTAATTCTCAATTGATTACTGAACTAATGTGATTTCTGATTTTACAAATTTTGTTAATATGTATATGACAATGTGTGTAGTCTTGGTATTGATGAAATGCGATGTATGTGTAATTGAGAATGCCTAGAATGTGCATGTGTTATGAATCTTGCATGTATTTGGGGTGTGTAAAGTGTAAACAGTAAAGTGAAGGTGTGAAAATATAGAGACGAAAGGAATATTTGTTGGTTAATATGTGTATGACAGTGTGTTGTCTTAGCATTGATAGGAATGATTGTTCAATTTCTTTTTATTTGGTTTAGCCGATAAGCCGCCCGATAATTGTTAATTCGATACCAATCCTCCTGTTGATTTATTGGATGACTAGCAAATTATTATATTTATAATCCGATAATAATTAAGCCGAACTGTTAAGTATAGTTATCCGCTCGATAAGCACCCCTATCTGCAATGATATAAATATACCAAAAATATAACAAAGAGCAAAATTAAATTATTGCAAATAATGCAGAGACGAATTTGAATATTTCCCGATCATAAACACAACAGCAACTTTGTATAAATTTTAAGTAGTCAGTAGCCAAATACTATACCTACTATAGTTATAGTAAATTAATTTCATATTATAAATTTTTAGTAGTTAGTAGCAAAATTAGTTTGAAAAGGACAAAAATATTTGACTTTGTCTAAATAATTATGGTGGACTCGGCACTCAACAAACTGTCTTTCCTCTATCTAATCTTCATAACACGTTATATATTTCTTTGTCATCTTCCTATCCTTTCTCCTCAATTCAAGAATCCCAAATACCAATTCATTTCCCACTGAAATTTCAGAAAAAAAGCATTACATAAAAATCAAGAAAAAACAGTGTTCAATCCAATGGAAAAATCTGGTTATGGGCGTGATGGAATATACAGATCACTTAGACCTCCTCTGTTTCTTCCAAAAGACCAAAATCTTTCTATGGTCTCTTTTCTCTTCAGAAATATTTCATCTTTCCCTGAAAAACCAGCACTTTTTGATGCTGATTCTGGTCAAACTTTGTCTTTTTCTCAATTCAAAACAATTGTTTCCAAAATTTCCCATGGTCTAATTCACCAATTTGGTATCAAGAAAAATGATGTTGTTCTTGTTTTTGCACCTAATTCTATTCAATTCCCTTGTTGTTTCTTTGGCGTTATTGCTTTAGGTGCTATTGCTACAACTGTGAATCCTCTGTATACTGTTTCTGAACTTTCTAAGCAAATTAAAGATTGTAAACCAAAGCTTATTATTACTGTCCCCCAGTTGCTTGATAAAATTACTGGCTTTAATTTACCTATTTTGCTTTTGGGTCACAAGAAAAATTCTAATTTTAGTGGCGTAACGTTTACTGAGTTAGTTGATAAAGCAGGGTATGTGAATTTGGATAATAATGGGATAAAGCAGAGTGATACTGCTGCATTGTTGTACTCTTCAGGTACAACAGGGATTAGTAAAGGTGTAGTTTTAAGTCATAGGAATTTCATTGCTGCATCTTTAATGATGACTGCTGATCAAGATTTGAAGGGTGAAATGCACAATGTGTTTTTGTGTGTGTTGCCTATGTTTCATGTGTTTGGTCTAGCTGTTATTATGTATGCACAATTGCAGAGGGGTAATGCTATTGTGTCTATGTCTAAGTTTGATTTGGAAATGATTTTGAAGACTATTGATAAGTATAGGGTTACACATTTGTGGATTGTGCCTCCGATTGTTTTAGCATTGGCTAAGAATCCTGTGGTGAAGAAGTATAATTTAACGTCGTTGAAGAGTATTGGTGGGGGGGCTGCACCTTTAGGGAAGGAATTGATGGAGGAATGCGCTAAGAACTTTCCTCAGGCTGTTGTTTTACAGGTAATTTTTTGCTGCATTATTTCTACCTCGAATATTGGAATGATTGGGAGTCTTGGCGCAATGGCAAAGAGTTGCCGCCATGTGACCAGCATGTCACAGGTTCAAGCCGTAAAACCAGTTTCTTGCAGAAATGCAAGTAACGCTTTATACGATAGACCCAATGTAATCTAGTCTTTTTCAGACCTTTTGCAAAGTGGGAACTTAGTGCACCAGGCTGCCCTTTTTGTTGGAACGGAACATGTCAAAATGGATAAGAATAGATATAGACTATTGCATAGCTGACCCCAACTAGTTTGAAATTGATCGTGTGTTAATTGTAGTAGTTGTTGTTTTAACCGTTCAGTAATAGGTACTTCTCCTTGTCTAGGTATTTGCCTTCAAAACATCAAAACAACTTTTCTCTTTTTATGTTTGTCAAAAAAAATCAAAACTTTAGTGACCTTTGATGCTTCTGTTTACAATGTTCTGTTAACACCAAAACAGTGGCGCGAGAAATAAATCAGCAACCAGACAGCCCATATGGGCAATATGAATAGCTTTACATGAACGGTCATGAGATTTGGTAAGTAAGTACCTTAGGAATAATCATGTGGGTTTTAATAGTACATAGTGCTATAATTTCAGGGATATGGCATGACAGAAACATGTGGGATTGTGTCAGTGGAGAGTCCATATGTTGGACCGAGACACACTGGATCAGCAGGGACCTTGGTTCCTGGAGTCGAAGCTCAAATAGTTAGTGTCGATAAACTGAAGCCTCTTCCTCCTGGACAATTAGGAGAAATATGGGTGCGTGGTCCCAACATGATGCCAGGTACAATCTTTGCTAAATTTGGTGTAGTTATGTTTGTAAGAAGTTCATGTATCCTGGAATAGAATTCTATTCTTTTGCTATCATAAAAGGTAAAACCGGTACAACGGAAATTGCACTTTGTACCTTGTTGCATGTTGATCTGCTGAACTGTGTTTTTGAGCTACTATGTTTCTTTTGGACAAGGCAATACTTGTTATTCTGAAAATGAATTGTTTTCATATGACAGTTTACTCGATTATGTTAACTGTGAGGAATATTGGTTCTCATTTTGCGATGGGCAGACATTGCGTTTTATGTCGTATTCTTTATGGAGTCTTGTTTTTTTCAGGCTATTTCAATAATCCACAGGCCACAAAGCTCACTATAGATAATCAGGGTTGGGTTCATACGGGAGATCTTGGATACTTTGATGAGGAAGGAATGCTCTATGTCGTTGATAGGATCAAAGAGCTGATCAAGTACAAAGGTTTTCAGGTACCCTCTTTTTTAGTCATGGCAAATTTTCCTCCAGGTTTTAAAAATAAAAGTAGCAAAGACTTATCCGGACTTGCTGTATCTATATTTGTACTCTAGTCAAATTGAAGATTGTCGTTACTCATTACATTTAAAACAGCTCTGGAGACTGGAGATAGACTCCATTACGTACGCAAAGAAGAAGCAATCTATGAAGATCATCAACTTGCTCCGCACTTAAATGGATAAACTCTACCTTGATCCGTTGATAGTCGAAAAGTTAATTGTTTACAATCACTCCCTTTGAACTCCAAGTATAGCCTTCTGGGTGTAGCAAAAAAGTTGGAAGAGCTAATTGTTGCATCGCATAATACAGGATGCCTGTTTTTGATACTTCTTACTGCTCTCATATTTTCTTCCTGTAAATCTTGCCTCTCACCCCTTAAGATAAAAATTCCATTTGCAGTACCCTTAGGAGTTCTTAGTGGTCTTGGCAATGCATAAGAAGATAGATAAGAAGATAGATCTCTACTTCCACCTTCAGGTTTGCGGGATGCCAAGAATGTTTTCTTTCATCAAAGTTTTCCTTTTTACCCTGAATTATGCAGTAAAGCTAAACCACTTTAAGTTCCTCTATAGTCTATATGAACTCAGTGGCGAAGCTACACATTGGTAAGGGTGGTCAACTGACCACCCTTTGTCGTAAAATTACACTGCGTATATAGGTAAAATATCATGTTTTAGAGGTACATTACATATATTGAACACTCTTTGTCCGGATTTTTTTCTTCAAATTTGAATACCCTTAAGGAAATTTCTGACTTCGCCACTGCTTGAACTCATAAACAAAGTAAATTAACCTTACCCTCTATATCTTCCAAAAGCAGAGAAGAAGGGTGTTTGAGATGCTGGATTCTTTGTTTTCAAGGTCCATCTTTGGCCTACTGGAGTCATCATATGTGTTAATTATCCATCTTCAGTACCTTTTCAGTCTTATTAAAATGAAACTTCAAAAGAACAATATAAGCAAAATACAAGAATCTTCACACATGCTTTTTTTTAAGGGTTACAATGTTAGAATGAGATAATCCTTGTTATTGGCAGCAGCTACTCTTTCTCTTTCTCCAATTGCAGGTTTCTGGTGTGTGTGTGTACATATATATATATATATATATATATATGCAAGTTGATAGGATAGGTAAAGGATTTACCTTAGATTCCTTGTAACTTACTGGAAATAACCTTATCCAGAAGCTATAGTTAAGTGTCTGTTTTCATTTCTATAAGCAAATTAAGAGTTTTGAAAAGTTAGACAGATGGAGCTTCATGTTATGGATGCGATGGATTATTTAGTGTTTTCCAGATGCATATTGGTTTTCATATCAATTAATCAAGGGCGATAATTCAAGCTTATATCTTTATCAGGTTGCACCAGCAGAGCTTGAAGGTCTACTTGTTTCTCATCCTGAAATAGTAGATGCTGTTGTTATACCGTAAGTCTTGCTCTAGTAAATTTTGAAGCTATCTTATTCGAACATCATGTACAAAAATGTCATGTGATACTTTCCTGTTATTTGAAAAGCGGATCCAAGAATATATGAAGTTAAGAGTTTTCTTATAGGTTTCCTGATGCTGAGGCTGGTGAGGTTCCAATTGCATACGTTGTTCGCTCGCCTGATAGCTCTCTGACTGAAGAAGATGTTCAGAAGTTCATTGCAGATCAGGTATGATCGCAAAACAGTGAGATCTCTTAAGATATTCATATGATGCACACACGTGCACGACAGGCTTAGACAATCTCTCTGTATTAGCATGATAAGATAAAGAAGACTAAATTAATGATATTGATGTCACTTGGGTCATATAAGTGCACCATCATTATTGAATTATCCAGTTTGACACAATTAGTAGTAGAGAGGCGGTTTCCGATAGACCCTCGGCTCAAGGAAAGATGAAAATAAAAGCAGTAGCACAAGCATTAACAACAACAAGATAACAAGAAAACGAAGCAAAGAGGCCAACACGTAAAACTATAAATCTAACAATAGTATCACACCAGACTAACAGTAATAATATTGGTATGTAAAAGAAACACTCACGACTATTTACTAGCTTTCTACCTTAATTCTCGACCTCCACACCTTCCTATCAAGGGTCATGTCCTCAGTAAGCTGAAGCAACGCCATATCTTGCATGATCACCTCTTCTCAATACTTCTTCGGCCTACCTATGTCTTTCCTCATACCCACCAGGGCCAACCTCTCGCACCTCCTCACCGGGGCATTTGCGCTCTTCCTTTTCACATGTCCAAACCATCTAAGTCTCGCTTCCTACATCTTGTCCTAACCATTTAGAGATTTGCTCTTGAATTGAGATTATTGGGAGCGGTTTAGCAGTGTAGCACGGATCATCTTCAGACTATCTGTTGGTGTGCGATTTACTAAATTATAATTGTCACTTCACAAGCTAATTTTATTGAATATTTCGTCGGAACAGAACATGCTCTAGTAGGTCCAAAGGTGGAAATCATTATCAATCGTTTTCTTGAAAAAATGACTTCCGTTATACCAAATACAATAGAACATTTACATATGTAATTTCCATATGTGTTGCAGGTTGCACCTTTCAAAAGATTGCGGAAGGTGACATTCGTAAACAGTGTCCCCAAGTCAGCCTCTGGGAAAATCCTAAGAAGAGAACTAATTGAGAAGGTTCGATCAAAACTATAAGATCTGCACACTTTATTCCTGAGATGTTTAATTGCGCTTCCATCTACTGTATTTTTCGAATTGTAGCAGAATGTGTATGATGATGTGAAATTAGAAGTAACATGTATAATAAAAGGTTCACTATTGGAACTGCTTATTTCTTTTGTTTTTGTTTTTACATGTTCTATTGACCATTTCCAAGTCAATTTTGTGTTAGTTTTGGTAAGGACATACATTTGATTTGTTTTATATTTTCGGAAATAGTCTGACTTTCAGAAGAAAAATATTTTCAATGAATCAAATATGGTTTTTGGTTTGTTGTTCCAAAATGGAGTTTAACATTATAATACGACATTATGGAGTATGGTCTGGAATAATTGGATGGCAAAATACATGGTTTACCCCCGGAACTTAAGACCAAATCCCCATGACACACCTTCTGAGCACGGACAACCTTTTACACACCTAACCTATTAAAAGTGTATTTAATTTACACTTTCTTGTTGACGTGGCCAGTGCGTGTTTTACAAATACAATAAGGCGCGTCTTAATTGTTTATTTTTTTTCATTTTCCTAAACTAATTCATTGCCTATGCTTCACCAAATCCAACACCCACCTTCGACTGTCCTTTCTCTGCAATTTCTCCACCATCCTAACTGTCACAGGGGTGTTTTATGTCACCCGAATTCCGGCCGAGGCTTAAACCTTGCGGCAGTCAAGCCCAGCCTTGACTTCAGCCTTTTAAACACTTAGAATTATTTAGGAACGTTTTGGACTTAGGCAAATTTAGGCAGCAACTTAAAGTAAAGGCACACACGAAATTTACAGAAATTTCTCCCCAACTTGTATTAATAAGTGAATACAAGAACACAAAGAAGCCAACTCTATGGCCAAGACAAAGAACTCCCTAGCTCCCTGCCCCAAAACGAGTTTCCCACCCTTAGGAAAATACTTAGACGAATTTTGGCTAACTCAAATGCCACAAGCTAAGTTCTGTCCCTTTTGGACAGCCTTGTGCACATATTTATAGTGCAAGCTGCCCAATTACATTTGGCAGGTTTAAAACATTCAGCTGACAAGCCCCAACTGATGGGCAAACACTAAGACATGATACAAAAATGTGCCCACTCCTTTAGCCATGATCAGCTACGTTTTGGAGGTGGTTGTAACCGTCAACTGCCTCCCATGTGTCTGGCACACGTTTTTGAACTGCTACATGTGCACAACATGTGCCTGCTTTGCGCAGCTGCTGCGTGCCCAAGGTTGGCATTGCGCCCAGCCTTGCGTTTAACACTGCTCCACCCCAATGCCATGGCCACAACTTGTCGCCCCTTGACTTAGCGGCACACGAACACTGCCACAGCTGCCCGCTTGTGCCAAGTCGCCCCCAACGTGATCAAATCTGCCCGCATCAATTATTCTTGATTGTCCCGCATTGCTTTGCCTTGCCTTACCATCCCTTTGCTACTGCTTTGACATGGCTTTGCTTTGCCATGGTTATGCCAACCCGCACGTCTAAGTGAGATGCGTCTTGCCTCCGTTCAAAGCGCGTTTGTTAAGCACGCATAGTCCGTCATGCCAAGCTGCCCATCATGATGTTGCCCATTTTGAGGTTGTATGCCAAGGCCATCATGAAAATCCTTGTCACAACCCACACCTGCCGAGGACCTTTGTCAAGGGGCTAACAAACCACCCCCACCAGAAGAATTCGTCGTCCTCGACGAAGGAGTCTCCGCATTTTTCAGCACCACCATAGGTCCTAAATATGATGTCTCGTGCTCATGTTCTTCCTCGTTCAGCTCTTCTTCACCTTTTTCTTCAGTAAATAAAGTTGAGAGCCGTTCGAGTTTTGGATAGTCCCTCGACATGTGTGGTCCTTTGCGAATAAAACAGCCATCAAACTTGTTGTTTTGTCCCTTGTTTGTCGAAGGTCCGGCGCATTGCCTTTCCTTTCCATTGCCATTGCCATCAACAACATTACCCTTGTTATTTCCGTTCTTCCTCCACTCATTAGCCTTGTCCTTGTTCCCGTTTTTGGACTTTGAAGTAGTAGAGAAATCAGAACCATCTTGTCTCAACCGGAAATCACCCAATGCATCCGCAACAGCGATGACACTAGGAAGGTCTTTCACATTCTGCCTTCGGAGTTCCATCTACGCCCACGTCTGCAACCCGTAAAGGAAATTGTGCAGCTTCTCTTCCTCAGACATGTTGCTTATATCCAGCATCAAAGAACTGAAATCCTTGACATATTCCCTGACCGTTCCAATTTGTTTCAACTTCTTTAAACGATCTCTAGCAATCCAGCCCGCATTTCTAGGAAAGAATTGATTCTTCAACTCTTTCTTCAGCCCTTCCCAAGAGTCAATTGTTTCCCTACCAGCACTTAATCATCTGCCACACGCGTCCGCCACCAAAGCTTTGCATCGTCCACCAAGTACATAGTCGTAATGGTGACCTTGTCTTCATCTCCCACATGGGCAGCCTTAAAGTACTGCTCCATATCCCACAGGAAATTTTCGAGTTTCTTGGTACTCCTTGCACCGTTAAACTCTTTAGGCTAGGGAATTTTGACCTTGGTACAATTTGCCCCGTGCTGGCCTTTGTCATTTCCAACAGCACGTCGCAGCAACACGTTTTCCGCCTTAAGATCTGAGCATTCTTGGCTCAGCCTGCTCAACTCTGCCTCAAGATAGGCGAGACGAGTAACAATGGTCAGAAATTGATCCCCATAATAGTTCCGACAAGTTCCTCCAAGGCAGCAACTTTTTCCATCAGTTCTGTTGTGCCACCAGCCATGTTTTCGAACAGTGACACAAAATCCGCTATTGGTCGTCTTGCCACTGCAACGAACCTGCTCCGCTCTGATACCAGTTGTCTGTCACGACCCCAAATCCTAACAGGCCGTGATGGCGCCTATCGTGGAACTAGGCTAGCC
>MDKH01139258.1:0-29269 GCA_005239495.1 Nicotiana undulata | reverse complement strand
TAACGGTTGGCTAGCCTTGTTCCACGACAGGCGCCATCACAACCCGGAAACGGGTCGTGACAAGTGCAAACTCCGCCAATTCAAGCCTAAATCTACACCGGGCACCCTAAAAATATTCTGAACACACTCCTAAGTCCCAAATCACCTAACGAAGCTATCCGAACCATAAAATCCGCATTGCGAGGTCGTTTACCAATAAGTCATCTCCGGTTGACTTTTCCAACTCTAAAGCTCTTGTTAGAGACTAAGTGTCTCAATGCACTCTATTTTCACTCCGAACCCGAACCAACCAACCCCAACACTTCATGAACGGTATAACCGAGCTACTACAAGACAGAAATAAAGGAATAGATGCGTATACTGCGTAACGACGGACCGGGTCGTTACAGTTAACCAAAAACATTGACCAAAGTCAACTTTATTCAATTATTCAATTCAAAAATCCCATTTTTTATTATTATCAAATTTTCACATGGAAGCTTCCTGGCTACCTGCTCGGGCTGCGCACGCATATCAAGGTGAGATTAATGGAGGCTTTCGGGGCCTCGGAACACAAATTTAGCTGGAATTACTTAGGATGACCTTTTGGGTCATCACATTAAGGAGTTAGGGTTTTTAGAGTTTCCCTTTCGAGAGAAAGTTTTTATGTTTTGGGGCTGTGGGGGACGAAGTAGGAATTTAAAAATGACTCCCCAAGTGCGCCCCCGCGCACCTGTATGCCTGACCACGCACCTGTAGGCCTGACCACGCACCTGATCGCGCAAAATGGCAGGAACAGTGCCACATGTATGCGGCCGCGCTCAGGCCGCAGATATTGCTCATTGTTTTGTAAAACGGGCATAACGTTTTGCATAGAGATCCGTTCGGGCTCCATAATATATCGTTGGAAAGATAAAGGCCTACAACTTTAATATTTCGAGTTTTCCCAAATACCTTACACGTTTTTCACTAAACCTCCTACAAGATTGACCTTTTGTAAATTTCGTAGATTTTATTGAATCTTGTATACCTCATTCTTCGTCTTGATTTTAAAATAACTATTTCCACCCATAATCATCCCTCTAGGACTTCATATGTCTATATTATCAGATTAATACCCATTTAACACATCCCCACCTAGTACGAATTTACGGGGTGTTACATTATCTCCCCTTGGGATTATTCATTCTCGAATGATTGTCCTGATTGTAACTTCAGCTAACTCCGGTCTTAAACGGGTCTGTTGGAAACATGAACTTTCATAAGCACTTGAATACTAACCTGAATGAATACATGATTACTGAACTCTTGAAATACTGAACTGAATCACTACTACATTGGCTGACTAGTGGTCTGCCATGGATACATGAATACTGAACTAACATGGATATATGGATATTAAACTGGAACGAATATTTGAGTATTGAACTAACATCAATATCAAAGTACTAAGATGGCATGAATATCTAAGTATTGGACTGACATGAGTAGCTGAGTATTGAACTGACATGAGTATCTAAGTACTGAACTGACATGAGTATCTCAGTAGTGGAAACTTGAATGTTATAACTTGACACGTGAAATACTGGTTATACCATCGCTAATTCAGATGGTAACTCCAACTCATAAGCTAATTATTTATCCTTCGCAAGGTTCTATATGGCCCAATATAGCACGGACTATGCTTCCCCTTCTTTCAAAATCTCATAGCGCCTTTCATAGGCGAAACATTCAGAAACACCGAAATCATCAACTTGAAACTCTAGGTCTCTATGCCGCACGCTCGAATAGGACTTTTGGAGGCTCTGAGTCATCTTCAAACGCTATTGAATCAACTTACTTTCTCTATAGTCTGATAGACCAAATTTGGTCCCAACAACTCCTCTTCACCAATTTTGAACCAACCAATTGGCGATCTACACTTTCGCCCATACAAAGTCTCGCACGTGCTATCTTGATACTATAATGGTAGGTTATTATTAGCAAGGTCAATGAGAGCTATGTGATCATCAAATTGTTTCTCCTTCTCTTCGACTACTAAGGGGGAACAAGTCCTGTTCTAGACAACAACTCCGTCATCTTCAGATTCCGAAGTCGAACTCCTCTTGGCTGGTGAATTTCTTTCACCAGAGTTCTCTTATATACCTCAATCATTAGTAATACTTCCCACACTTGATTATCTTCTTAAGCACTTCCTGAAAACACTTATAGTATTATTGTGAACTAATTCTTTGACATGTACTCTAAATTCTAGAGTCTCGTGCAATGGAACTACCCTCATAACTTATAAATAGGCATGATTTTATAGCTTTTTTGTGTTCACTTTATCATCAATAACTAAGCTCAGTGACCATTCTACTCACTTTATGTTTCTTAAACATGCTAGACATAATCCCTATGGTAATTATACAATTGTCCCTCATTACCAAACTGATTCTCTTCTTCATATCCAATGCTAACTATTCAAGTTTCATCTGGACTTACTGATGGTTTTCACATCACCTCTTAGACTAAAGGTCTTATACTTGCGGTTTCTTCCTTTTTTTTTGGTTGAGATCTAAATTACTTTCCTTATTGTCTGCAATTCTTTGCACTCTACGTCAATGACGACTCATCTTCCATCTTACTTCTGAGAAATATCTTTTTTTTGGACTATGTACATGGATCACACTTAGGGAAAGTTCATCTATCTTAAACGTAACTGGAATATCTAACCCCAAATTTTCTATAAAATTCAAAATCACTTCAGACTATAAACCTCCGGCCTAAATACATAGTCACATCATTTGAAGGGGGAACTGTCATATTTTTATCTCACAGTAATATCCACTACTTAAACAAATTCACTAACATAGTATTTCTAGTTCTGATTTGAATAAATCTAAACAACTTAAAATATTTTCCCGAAATTCAATATCGGCTGCTCTTGGTTCTCATTTTGTACATCATGTCTTCTTAGTCATATACATGAGTTGGACGAGATCACATATTTGGTAATAACAAATGTTTCTGACTCCTAGGTATCTTACCCTTAGGCTCTTTTCTATCCAAAACTATAGTGACCAATGTTAGGGTCTGACATCTGAACTATCCTCATCCCACATGTGGCTCCATTTCAAAGAATTAAGAAATTATTTTCTGAGGTAAAACATATACGATTACCATACACATACTTATTCTTCCGAGTATACCATCATCTAATAAATCATTTACTGCACCATCCGGTGATTCTTGGTCTTAATCTAGATTTAAAATATTTAACTATAACAACCGTTACTTAAATTTTCTTTTAGCACCCATAGGCATCACTGTATACTCACCAGTCACTAGAATTTTGATACAATGGAAATTGGAGATCTGGTAACTCAATAACAAATAACTAGCTTACTGAATAACCATAAACCTGCTAACTGAAAGATTGTATAACTGGTAACTGAGGTAAACTGATGACCATAAAACAGAATAACTACTTTCGTACTTTCTAGTAAGGTTATGCTCAAATATGTACTACTATCCATTGAATCCCACTTCCAACATCCTCTCAAGTCTCATTTTCTACTAACATATACTCCATAATCATACCCCAATGGGGAAATAATCCTCTCTAGAACCTTGGATTTTTCATTCTCGTTGCTTGGGTATTTGATACGTCTGGAATTCGATAGGAATAGAAGGTTAATTGTTGCTCTAAGCTTCATGACACGATCTAGAGTAGAAAGAAATGAGACAATCATGGATGTCTTGGTAGTTAACCATTTATATAAGTGGCCGACACAGACATATAAAGGAAACTCCACTAGACACAGCTTCATAGACTCCCTATGACTCTTGAAACTAGTGTTGTGATACCAAGCTTTGTCACGCCCTGAACCTGGGCCTGGACGTGACACAACACTCAGTGTCTGACTACATGTGACCGAACGAACCAACTGGCTGACTGAATCAACATGTGATATCAAACATACTGAATGCGGAAGAGAAACTAACACATGCTGATATACTGAAAGTATGAATGATATAAATCAAAGTGCGGAACTACTAATACAATTGTGAAACATATTTGTTGCCCAAATAGCTTAATATAAAAAGCCTGTGACTCTGTCTAGCTATTACTCTAGTCTATGAAGCCTCTAATGAAGTGCTGAAAACACTGACTATCTGAAAAATACTAAAGACTGTAAGGTAACGATAATGCCCTGAAAGAACTGGGGATCACCAAATAGCTGGTATGAGAATCCTAGTGCTCTGAATCATCAACCTGTAATTCATTACCTGCATCGTGAGATGCAGGCTTTGGGCAAAATGGACGTCTGTACATTTGAATTGCAGTGGTATGAAAAGCAACTGAAAGAAAGAAATATAAATGCTGAAACTAAAAATAAGCTGATAACTGAGAATTAATAATTCATAACTGAAATGATAACTATTGATACTGAAACTGAAATGATAACTGATAACTAGTAACTGATATGATAACTGATAACTAATAATTGAACTGGACAAGGGAAGTAAGAATATGAATACTCCCTTTTCTTAATGATGAACGACCTCTTTATCTGAATATTAAACTACGGCCTCAGGCCCAATATATATATGTACACAAACTGCGGCCTCGGTCCCAAGTATACGTATACTTAACTTTGACCTCAGGTCCAAAAATGCATAAAACATAAACTACGGCCTAAGGCCCAAAGATGCATAAAGCATAAACTGCGGCCTCATGCCCAAATACAGGTGTTCAACATTGAGGAACTGAGAATCATACGGAAATACATGATACAGAAATAGATGATGCTGAAATACTGAATCATATTGAGTTACATGATACTTTAATACTGAATAGAGCTAGACTGAGACATGTATTCATGAACTGATTATGAAAATTGAAACTTCAATTGTTTATGAAATGCTGAGTAAGTTAAACTGAGACTCAGGGATATCAAACCCAAGTCTATATTAAATACAAACTGAGCTTACAACATTCACAATTAAAGTCATGAACGAGTTATGAAGCTAGAGAATAGAAGTTCTACATTTATTCAAGGAACTAGGCTAAACTATAATTCTGAGGAAATTAGTAACATCGTAAAAGAAACGTATTGTAGGGAGAATCAATAATATTCCCAAACATTGAGAGTTAGCCTCACATACCTTAACTTTCTGCTCTGGAGTGTAGCACAACGTTTGTGAACCCTTTCAACTTTAATCTATAGCAATACAAGTCGAAGGGATTCCATATTAGCTATGATACTCTTGTTTTGGTAACTTAAGCATTTTATCAAACACTTGGTGAGAATAAAGCTTCATAGTCCTTATTAATGGTGTCTCTACACCCAATAACCCATTCTCTTTCTCCTAGATAATTTCTAAAGTCTCAAATATTTATAATCAACATTAATCTTTATCAACCATAAGGTAATAAAACACTCTTTACCAATAATCAACAATCAACACACCAAACCTATAAACCGTTCATGCTTTTCTATCAAACCCATCAACTCATATCTCATCATTTAGGGTCTATTATCACTAAACCAATGCTAGAATCGATTAGAGGGTGAAGACATTACCTCCTTGAATTTCAATCCCCTTGAATTCGAGTTCTAAGGTTCCTTCTCTCAAAAATGATGTCCCAATTGAATATCTAATGATATGGAGGGTTTACCCATGTTAATAAGATGTTGGAAAATTAAAATTAACTTAGAATCACCATTAGAACTTACCTTAGGTAGTGGAGGGGCCTTTAAGGAGTTAGGGTTTTGAGAGTTTCTTTTTCTAGAGCAAGTTTTTAGGTTTTGGGGTTGTGGGGGACGAAGTAGGGATTTACAAGAGACTCCCCAAGTTCACCCTCGCCCACCTGTAGGCCTGACCATGCAAAATGGCAGGAACACTGCCACATGTGCGAGGCCGCACTCGGGCGCGCATATTGCACAATGTTCTGTAAAATGGGCATAACGTTTTGCACATAGATCTGTTCGGACTCCATAATATATTGTTGGAAAGAAATTTCAAAGGCCTACAGCTTTTGTATTTGAGTTATCCTAAATACGTTACAAGTTTTTCACTAAAACTTCTGCCAGACGGACCTTTTGTAAACTTCGTAGATTTTATCGAATCTTGTATGTCTCATTCTTCGTCTTGATTCTAAAATAACTATTTCCACCCATATTCATCCCTATAGAACTTCATATGTCTATAATTTCAGATTAATACCCATTTAACACATCCATACCTAGTTTAAATGGACGGGATGTTACAATAAAAAGGACTTACTTGATGTCCAAGAAGGGTGCAACAGTCGTGCTAGATGTTGAGTTCAAGTTGGTTCCAAGTTGCTTGCAAATTTCCTTCAAGATTTCCAAGATAATAAAGAATCTATACAAGATTGGTTTGGGACTTATTTTCATATATTAGGGGACTATATTTATTGCTTTCCTAGTTATTTAAGGTTATGTTTTTCTTTTCCTAAGATTGTTGGAATTACTTTCCAAGAATGACTTGGTTTTTGTTCTCTAGTGTTTTCCTTTTCCTAAGGTAGTTGGACTTGTTTTCCAAAGTAGTTTAGGACTTTATTTCTTTATTTTTTTAGCCTTAATTTCGTGACCCCCTCCTACCTATATAAGGGATGTCTTAGTTTTTTTTAGACTTAGATTATTATAGACAATATCAATAAAATTGTGAGATTTTTCTTGCACTCTTGTGTGTGGATACTCTTGAATTTATTCTTCAACCTTCAAGACTTAACTTAAGGTGGTAAGATTAAACCCTTTTCGAAAACATAGATCACTTCTAGGTATGCAACAAAGGTAATAAATTTAGGCTTATTGTTGTTCTTGTTATTCTAAAAGGTCGGGTTTCAATTATCTCTTGCTTTTAAATCTCTACCAAAGGCGATTAGTTCTTCGTTAGCTGATTGTTGTTGTTAGGATTCAAATTCAAGAATAGACTTTTTGAATTCAAGAAACTCTTTCTTGAATTCAATCTATCTTTAATTTTCTGTCTTTTTTTGTTTCTTTATTTTCTTGTAGTTTCCGTACGTTTCTTGATTTTTATTTGTAATTCTTGGACCCCTATCGTGTTGTTATCAATTATATATTCATAATTATTCTTATGAAAAAAACAAATTGACCCAAGGTGGGAAAAAATAAATTCAAATTTCCAACCGATTTCGGTCGATATACTTGAAATTGTTTAATTAGAACTTATTTTAGTACATAATATGCAATTATGAACATGTATTGTTAAATGATTGGCCAATTTCCATCCGACATCGGTCGGAAATTTTATGTGTCAGACGTCTTTGTTGTGGGACCACTATTTCCGATCGATGGTTGTCGGTATCTTTGTGTGAAATTTTTTTCTTTGACTTTTGCGACCAATTTACCTATTTTCCTATCGATTTTCATTATTTTTTTTTCCGACCGATTTCGGTAGGTATTCTTGTTTAACCAAATAATTAGATTATTTGACAAAGATATTTTAAGAAGTACTCGGATTTCTGATAACTAGGAGAATATGCTAATAATTGTAATAAAACTTGTAAACAAAAAGCAGCAAAGATGCATAAAAGTAAGTATATTTCAATAGTGGTTCGAACGTATCTTTACAAGTTATATATTACTCCCTTTTATAGGAAATTTCTTAATATAACGTCTACTCTTCTTAATGATTGAGCATTAATGAATAATAATGGCATTAATGTAACGTTACAATGGTTAATCGTAATTGTTGCGTGAAGATTATGTAACGTTTGTCTCATTGATTGAAGATCTTCGAATCTTCCCTTTATCCTGCCTTGGTTCGTTCTGACCGTGTCCCTTCATCTCCTCAATTAGATTGAGATTCCCGTATCTAACTACCTCGTGGGTATGCCATTCAGTTCCTCTTTGTCTCGTACCTCATCACAAAGTTTCGTCTAGTTTTTATGTTTTCCTTGCTCCATAGACTGCTCTGCCATCATAATTAGTATACGTGTGAAGCCTATTTTTACCAATACATATAGTCCCCCCACTTACCATTTATTTATCAATTAAATATTTGGTAATTGGATACTCATTTATGGCGGAAATATTTTTCCGCCGCTTCACTCGTACCATTGCGTCCTTCTCTGAATGTATACGTCGCTTGTCACTTCCATTTAATGCCCGTGCCACATGGAATTCTCGAATTTGTTCTGCAATTATTCAGCGCCTTTTAGGGCTTTTTGCGGCTGCATTAGTCACAAAGTGACAGTTTCAATTATGACTTTCACATCACTATTTTTTCCATTTTTTTGACGGCCGCGTCTGAGTATAAATACCCCTTTTCCTTTCTTTGCTTTTAGAAAAAAAACTTCTAACCTTCTTTCTTTATCTGTAAATTCTTCATTCTTGTAAACATGTCTTCTTCGATGGCTAGGGCTTCTAGATCTTCATCAAAGAGTAGAGAACACAATGAACCACTTCATGAGCCGAGAGCCGATGAGATTGTTCCTGCCGAGTATTCTTTTGCTAAGGATAGTGAGGCCATGAATGAGAAGCTTTATTCCATGTCATTACATGATAGTGTTGATCTTTATCTTACCCAAATAACAGGGGGTTTAGTGTCACTCGTACGCAGGGACTGTTGTTGGAAGTTTGATTTTCCTGTTGTTGTTCCTAACGATAACCAAAGAATAACCTCTTATAGAACTGGGTATTCTTATGTTTATACTTATCCCTTCATATTAGGATTCAAGCCTCCCATCAACCCTTTTGTCATTGAATTTTGTCGATTCTTTAATGTTTTCTTGGGACAAGTCGGTCCTCTTGTTTTGAGAGTAGTTGTGCGCCTTAGGTATTTGGCCAATTTAGCTTACATCCCCTTTACTTTCCATTGTCTTATTCATCTTTATTCCCCGATGCTATTCGGCCAAGGAGTTTTTACTCTCGTGGATAGGAGTAAAAGAGTGTTGGTCATTCCGGATGATTACAAGGATAGGGGGTGGTATGCTCGGTATGTTGCTGTCCCTACTGTATGTTTAGTAGGTAAAGAAAATCTCCCCTTCCCTGAGAAGTGGAACTTTGCACGTGAGTATAGTTTTTCTCACTTTCCTTTTTCTTTTTGTTTTTGATAAACCATCAGTACCGTGAATGTTTCTTTTTCTTTTGCAGTAACCATGGGAACCGTCGAGAATGTCTCCGATTTTCGTGATTGGGTAGAAAGATTGTTGTTGATCGCTCCTTTAGAAGAACGTTCTTGGAAGTACCTCTCTTCGAGGTTTGGTTGGAAGGTAAAAACCCATGGTAAGTGAAGTTTATGTTACTTCTTCCCTTTTTGAGCTTGATCTGATCCCTTTCATTTGGTAGGGTTTCCTGCTCGTGGAATTTCTGCTGCGGCTGTGTCCGCTTCAAAGTTGTCCCTGGATAAGGCTCAAGAAATCATTATTGGCTCCTCCTCGTTGAAAAGGAAGGCAAGTGGGTCCCGGACCTTGGAGGATGAAGAAGAACAATAGGAGGGTTTGCTGGTTCATAGGTTGCGAAGGAGGAAAGTCGTTTCTGACGATGAATCTTCTCCCATTGTTGATCTTCCTATACCTGAATCAGAACTTTCCGCTCCTGAAGATGCAACACCCTCTCCTGTTCGTGAGTCTATTGATCATCTGTTTCAGCAAGGTTTTGGTACAGTTTCTGATGAAGCTCATATTGCTATTTTCCCCTCGCCTGCTCTTGTGGAACTTTCGTTTATTGCTCGCGTTGTTGTTTCTGCTCCCATTGCTATTTCTGCTCCCATTGTTGTTGTCACGACCCAAATCCTAATTTAGGTCGCGATGGCGCCCAACAACGATGTTAGGCAAGCCAATATGAATTACACTAGGTGTTACCCTTCCCATTTGATTAACCAAGTCAATATTTACCGGTTTTAAACAATTAAACATGATGATAGCTTGATATGAAAATAAAATCATAACAATATATGGCCAAAATAAAGCATATGTACGGATATACAACCCAAAACCCAAAATATACACTACGTGTGTGCCAGGAACTAGTGTTACGGGCAACTAGCGGAATATACAAGATAAATATATATACAAATCCACAGTCTGGAAGAAATAGACGGGGAAAATAACAAAGGAACTTCGGGTGCTGCTAGGAATCGCCAAAGGGAGCAGCTCACCGTGAAGTCAAGTCCGCTACGGTCACTATCTCGATCCGGTCTGATAACCAGATGTATCAACCTTGGAACCTGTACAGTTAAGTACAGAAGTGCAGCATGAGTACATATTAAATAAATAAGAGAGTGAGTAGCAATTATGTATAAAGCACAGCAATCCAAGAAAAATACAGGGACAATAACAATGGCCACTTTCTTTCCCCCAAATATCTAGTAAAAGTCAACAACCATGAAAACAATGCCAAATACTCATGCGCACACATGAATAAGACAGCCGGCCGGAGTCATAAGGAAACAAAATAGCGATGCACTGCCGAGGATCGACCGACCTGTCCCAAAAGTGCATGCTTACCATAGTCATGTCTGCGCACTGCCGAGGATCGAACGGCCTGAACCATAAGTGCGCCTTTCATTGTAACCATATCATAACATAGTACAACTTCGTCCATGCACTGCCGAGGATCGACCGACCTGTCCCAAAAGTGCATGCTTACCATAGTCATGTCTGCGCACTGCCGAGGATCGAACGGCCTGAACCATAAGTGCGCCTTTCATTGTAACCATATCATAACATAGTACAACTTCGTCCATGCACTGCCGAGGATCGAACGACCCGTACCAAAAGTGCATTCTCAATTATCGCATCTCCGTGCACTGCCAAGGATCGATCGGCCCGTCCTAAAAGTGCACCTTTCAATCCGCCGTGGCGTACGGCCCGCTCCCATGAGAGTGGGGGAAATCACACATTGCTCCTGGAATGTAAATTGCGAAACGGTCACATGCACACACAATAACATATAAAACTTACTTTCCATAACCAATTCCTTCCAATTCAACAATTTCCATAAAACCTCAGAGAAACCATACTGTACATAACATGATCTCATAGTACATACGGCGTTACAAGGAAGCGATAATGGCATTTCAAGGAAAGAATATAAGGCATTTCAAGGAAAGCATACAAGGCATTTTCAAGGAAGCATACAGGGCATGATGTGGGCCTAACTACCCGGACATAACAATGATAGCCGCTACGTACGGACTCTCGTCACTTGGTACGTACGTAGCCCCCAAACAAATTACTCATAGCATATACATCACCTATGGGGACAATTCCCTCTTACAAGGTTAGAAAGGAGACTCACCTCGTGTCGAATCTACCCCTCGGATCAATGATGCGACCGGAACTCCGAACTCTACCCTCGAGGGCTCGCATCTAGCCAAATATAGAGTAATTGAATCAATTTAAGTTCAAAGAAGAAGAATCAACCAATAAACCCAAAATTAGGCATTCTTGAAGGATTTTGGAATTTCAACCCCGGGCCAACGCGCTCGGATTTCAAAAATTCTCGAAGGAATCACTTACCCGAAGCCTAAGGATTATAATTACGTGATTTATATATGAATTCATGGCTTAGAACGGATAATTCACTAATTCTCCCATAAGCCCCGATTTACTACCAAATTTCAAGAATTGATGATTTAGAAGAGAGAATTAGCTAGGAAATGATGTTGAAACTTAGTAAAACCATGGAATTTACTTACCTGAATAACAATGGTCGAAAGTTCCTTGAAAAGCTCTCTAAAGACTTGAGGAAGAAGATGAAAATGGAGGAAATAGGCTAAGTCCCGTATTTAATAAAACTGCCCAGTAATTCCTTCACTGCGATCGCGACAAAGGCCCTGCGATCGCGAAGGACAACTGGACAGACCTCTGCGATCGCAGCAGAGGTCCTGCGATCGCGAAGAACAACTGGCCAGACCTCTGCGATCGCGGCAGTGGTCCTGCGATTGCGAAGAACAACTGTGCCAAGCCCTGACTAGACACTATGCGATCACGAGGATGGGGCTGCGATCGCAAAGGCATGGAGTCCAACCTTCCTCGGTCGCGAAGAGGAAGCTGCGATTGCGAAGAACAATCAGCAGCCTAGCTAAATTCCTTCTCCGCGATCGCGACCCACCTTCTGCGATCGCGAAGAAGGAAACCAGACAGCAAAAATCTGGTTTTTCCAACTTAGCTCCCGGGGGTCCAAAACTCACCCGAGCCCCTCGGGACCCCGTCCAAAGGCACCGGCAAGTCTGTATTCATGATACAGACTCGCTCAAACTTCCAGAACGTGAAAAACAACAACGAAACTTAGAATTCAACCCCAAAACCAAATTGAATCAAGCTTAAAAACTTAAGATTCTAGAATTCACTTCAATGCACCGAACATGCCTATACTACTCGGAATGACTTCAAATTTTGCAGACAAGTCATAAATGACATAACAAAACTATTGCCGGTATCGTAATTCTAATCGGACCCTGATAGCATTAAATCACGTCCCAAACCAAATTTCAAACATAAGGAAATCCTAATTTCCATTTCGGGCGCCGAAATGCTCCCGGGTCATCAAAAACCCGAGCCGAACATACGCCCAAGTCCGAAATCATCATACAGAGCTAATATAACTCTCAGAACTCGATTCCGAGGTCGTTTTCTCAAAATGTTGACCAAATTCAATCTTGGCCAAATAGGCCAACCTTAAAGAACCAAGTGTTCCTAAATCACTCAAACCATTCCCGAATCTCGAACCACCCTTCCCCGCAAGTCATAAAGCACGAATAGCCTTTGTGGAAGGTTTCATTTAAGGGAACGGGATCCTAATACGCAAAACGACCGGTCAGGTCGTTACATTCTCCCCCTCTTATACAAACGTTCGTCCTCGAACGGGTCTAGAATTATACCTGGAGTGCTGAATAGCTGTGGATATCTGCTCCGCATGTCCTCCTCGGACTCCCAAGTTGCCTCCTCAACTGGTTGGCCTCTCCACTGAACCTTAACTGCAGAAACTGTCTTGGACCTCAACTGGCGGTCCTGTCTGTCAATAATAGCTACTGGCTCCTCCTCGTAGCCCAATTTCTCATCTAACTGAATCGTGCTGTAATCATTTACGTGGGAGAAGTCGGAGTGATACCTCCGAAGCATGGATACGTAGAAAACCGGGTGAACTCCTGATAAGGCTGGAGGTAAAGCAATCTCATGAGCGACCTCTCCGACTCGCCTCAACACCTCGAATGGACCTATAAACCTGGGGCTCAGCTTGCCCTTCCTCCCGAATCTCATGATACCCTTCATCGGCGAAACCTTCAGCATAACTTTATCTCCCTCCATAAATGCTACATCACGCGCCCGCTGATCTGCGTAACTCTTCTGTCTGGATTGAGCTGTGCGGAGTCTCTTTTGCATGATCTTCACCCTATCCAAAGCATCTCTCACCAGATCTGTGCCATATAACTTGGCCTCGCCAAGCTCAAACCACCCGATAGGAGAACGACATCGTCGACCATATAAAGCCTCGAATGGAGCCATCTCGATGCTGTACTGAAAACTGTTATTGTATGAAAACTCCGCCAAAGGCAAGAATTGGTCCCACTAACCGCCACAATCAATCACACAAGCCCTGAGCATTTCTTCCAAAATCTGAACTGTACGCTCTCACTAGCCATCAGTCTGAGGGTGAAATGCTGAACTGAGGTCTATCTAAGTGCCCATCTCGCTGTGCAAAGCCCTCCAGAAGTACGAAGTGAACTGAGGACCTCGATCTGATATAATAGACACCGGCACGCCATGCAACCGGACTATCTCTCGAATATGAATCTGAGCCATCCTCTCTGTAGTGTAAGTAGTAGCAACAGGAATGAAATGCGCTGATTTTGTCAATCTATCAACAATGACCCAAACCGCGTCAACCTTCCGCAAGGTCCGAGGCAACCCAACCACGAAGTCCATAGTGATGCGCTCCAATTTCCACTAAGGAATGGACATTTGTTGAAACAAGCCTCCTGGCCTCTGGTGCTCGTACTTGACCTGTTGACTATTGAAACACCTAGCCACATACTGCACTATATCCTTCTTCATCCGCCTCCACCAGTAATATTTCTTCAAATCACGATACATCTTCGTCGCTCCTGGATGAACAGAATACCGAGAATTGTGCGCCTCTGCTAGAATCCTTTCCCTCAGACCATCAATATCAGGAACACACAACCGGCCTTGGAGTCTCATAACACCATCCTCTCCCAAGGTAACCTCTTTGGCCCTACCCTGGACCACCGTATCCCGAAGCTCTACAAGACATGGATCATCAAATTGTCGAGCCTTAATCTCCCCCAACAATGAAGACTGAGCAACTACATGAGCCAAAACTTGACGAGGCTCCAAAAGGTCCAATCTCACAAGGCGACTGGCCAATTACTGAATGTCCAAGGCTAAACATCTCTCCTCAGCTGCAATGTAGGCCAAGCTACCCATACTCGCCGCCCTCCTGCTCAAAGCATCTGCTACTACATTCGCCTTGCCCGGGTGATACAAAATAGTGAGATCATAGTCTTTTAACAACTCAAGCCATCTCCGGTGCCTCATATTAAGGTCCCTCTGCTTAACCAAATGCTGCAAACTGCAGTGGTCGGTGTAGACCTCACATGACACACCATACAAATAGTGCCGCCAAATCTTCAAAACATGAACAATCGCCGCCAACTCTAAGTCGTGCACATGATAATTCTTTTCATGAACCTTCAGCTGGCGCGAAGCATAAGCAATAACCCTGCCATCCTGCATCAACACACATCCCAACCCGACGCGTGAAGCGTCGCAATATACAGTATACATCCCAGACTTATAAGGCAATGATAAAGTTGGTGTTGATGTCAACACTGACTTGAGCTTCTGAAAGCTTGCCTCACACTCGTTGGACCATCGAAACGGGGCATTCTTCTGAGTCAATCTAGTCAATGGAGCTGCAATAGAAGAGAATCCCTCTACAGATCGCTGATAATAGCCTGCTAGACCCAGAAAACTCCTGATCTCTGAAGCCGAAGTAGGACGCGGCCAACTCTGAACTGCCTCAATCTTCTGGGGATCAACCTTGATACCTTCTCCGGATACCACATGCCCCAAAAATGCCACGGAATCTAACCAGAACTCGCACATGGAGAACTTAGCATATAGCTTCTGTTCCCGCAAGGTCTGGAGCACAGCTCTCAAATGCTGCTCATGCTCACCTAGGCTCCGCGAATAAATCAAGATGTCATCAATGAAGACGATGACAAACGAGTCTATATACGGCCTGAATACCTTATTCATCAAGTCCATAAAGGCTGCTGGGGCATTAGTCAAGATGAAGGACATCACTAGAAATTCATAATGGCCATATCTGGTGCGGAATGTAGTCTTCGGAACATCAGAAGCCCGAATCTTCAACTGGTGATAACCCGATCTCAGATCGATCTTAGAAAACACCCGAGCACCCTGTAACTGGTCAAACAAATTATCAATGCGCGGTAGAGGATACTTGTTCTTGATGGACATCTTATTCAACTGACGATAGTCAATGCACATCCTCATAGACCCATCCTTCTTCTTCACAAATAAGACCGGAGCACCCCACGGTGACACACTCGGCCTGATGAACCCCTTGGCCAACAACTCCTCAAGCTGCTCCTTCAACTCCTTTAGCTCCTTAGGAGCCATACCATAAGGGGGAATGGAAATAGGCTGAGTGCTTGGAGCCAAATCAATACAGAAGTCTATATCTCGATCTGGAGGCATGCTTGGAAGATCTGAAGGGAACACATCTGGAAACTCTTGAACAACAGGCACTGAATCAATGGTAGGAGACTCGGCGGTGGTGACCCGCACAAAAGCAAGGTAGGCTAAGCAACCCTTCTCGACCATGTGCCGAGCCTTCAAGAAGGAGATGACCCGACTGAATGCACTAACTGAAGAACCTTTCCACTCCAGTCTCGGCGACTCAAGCATGGCTAAAGTAACTGTCTTGGCATGGCAATCCAACACATCATGATAAGGAGATAGCCAATCCATGCCCAAAGTAACCTCGAAATCAACCATATCGAGCAATAATAGGTACGCTCTTGTCTCCAGCTCACAGAAGGCAATCATACAAAATCGGTAGACCCGGTCTACTACCACAGAATCACCCACAGGAGTGGACACATACAAAGGAGAACCCAATGACTCACGAGGAACATCCAGAAAATGAGCAAATAGTACTGAAACATATGAATACGTGGATCCTGGATCAAATAGTACCGAAGCCTCTCTACCACATACTGAGATAATACTTATGATCACGGCGTCTGAGGCCACTGCATCTGATCTAGCCAGAATAGCGTAGAACCTGGCTGGAGCACCTGAGGACTTAACTCCCCCAAAGTGAACAAGAGCTAACTGACCACTCCCTGATTGGCCTCCCTCTCTAGGACGACCCTGTCGACCTGTCCTCCACCTCTAGGTAGTCGGACTGCTGGTGCTGGACCCATAGGCTAATAACCCTGCTGCACCACCTTGCCCCGAAGTGTGGGACAATGTCTTTGCATATGATATAGATCTCCACACTCATAGCAACCTCTAGATACCATAGCCTGCTTCCCCGAAGAGGAAGACCCCTGAATAGCCAGGAAACGCTGTGGACCCTCGGGCATAGCACTGAAATAAGAACCGGAGGACCTCTGGGGACTGTAGTAACCACTGGGTGAACCCTGAGTAGATGGAGGACGATAGGAACGCTCTGGAATGGCACTGAACTGAGGCCTCACTGGACCACCTCGAGGAGGTAGTAGAAGTGCTGAATATGGAGGCCTACTGGGCTGACCACCCCCGAACTGACCTCTGCTCCTAGCCGGAGCATCCCTCAAATCCCCTAAGAACCTAGCCCTCTTATCCTGCTGACCCTGATGACCCTGTTCCCTACTCCTCAATCGATACACCTCAATCCGGCGAGCTATTTCGACTACAAGTTGGTAAGGAGTACCCATCTCTACCTCTCGGGGCTTGGTGGCCCTAATACCTGGGTGTAACCTTGCCACAAACCGCCGCACTCTCTCGGCATCGGTAGACAATATCATAAGTGCATGGCGTGACAACTCTTAAAATTTAGCCTCATAATCTGTCACTATCATCTGCCCCTGCTCAGCTGCTCAAACTGACGCCGCTACTCTTCCATCTCAGAGGGTGGAATATATATGTCTAGAAACACTTGCACGAACTGATCCCAAGTGACAGGAGGAGAATCTGCTGGGCTGCTGAGAATATAAGACTGCCACTACCTTCGAGCTCTGCCCTCCAACTGAAATGTGGTGAAATCCACTCCATGGGACTCAAAAATCCTCATGTTGTGCAGTATGTCCCTGCACCTATCGATGAAATCCTGGGCATCCTCACCCCGCTCACCCCCGAAGACTGGAGGGTGAAGTCGGGTCCATCTATCCAACATCTTCTGCTGCTCACCCTCTGCAACTGGTAGAACCCCACCCACAGGCGGTGTACCCAGGGTATGACGTGCTGCTGCTGCCGGTCCTATGGCCTGAGCGGTAGGGGTCTTGACTCCCCCTCCCAGAGAAGTGGCATGATCTGCTGGAAATAAACCAGCCTGGGACATGGTGTCCATGAATCTCAGCATACGGCCCATGACCTCCCGGAAGCCTGGAGCCATCATGAAATCCATTGGAGCAGGTGCTACTTGAGGCACCTCATTCTGCTCCTCTATAATAGGGTTCTCTGAGGTAAAACATATATGATTACCATACACATACTTATTCTTCCGAGTATACCATCATCTGATAAATCACTTACTGCACCATCCGGTGATTCTTGATCTTAATCTAGACTTAAAAGATGCAAAGATATGCTATAACCACCGTTACTTACATTTTCTTTTAGCACCCATAGGCATCACTGTATACTCACCAGTCACTAGAATTTTGATACAATGAAATTGGAGATCTGGTAACTGAATAACAAATAACTAGCTTACTGAATAACCATAAACATACTAACTGAAAGATTGTATAACTGGTAACTGAGGTAAATTGATGACCATTAAACGGAATAACTACTTTCGTAGTTTCTAGTAAGGTTATGCTCTGATATGTACTACTATCCATTGAATCCCACTTCCAGCATCCTCTCAAGTCTCATTTGCTACTAACATGTACTCCATAATCAAACCCCAATGGGTAAATCATCCTCTCTAGAACCTTGGATTTTTCTTGCTCGTCGCTTGGGTATTCGATACGTCTGGAATTTGATAGGAACAGAAGGTTAACTATTGCTCTAAGCTTCATGGCACGATCTAGAGTAGAAAGAAATGAGATAATCCTGGATGTCTTGGTAGTTAACCATTTATATGAGTGGCCGACACACACATATAAAGGAAACTCCACTAGACACGGCTTTATAGACTCCCTAGGACTTTTGAACCTAGTGGTGTGATACCAAGCTTTGTCACGCCCCGAACCTGGGCCCGGACGTAACACGACACTCGATGTCTGACTACATGTGATCGAGCGAACCAACTGGCTAGCTGAATCGATATGTGATATCAAACATACTGAATATGGAAGATAAACTAACACATGCAGATATACTGAAAGTCTGAATGATATAAATCAAAGTGCGGAACTACTAATACAATTCTGAAACATATTTGTAGCCAACATATCTTAATATAAAAATCTCGCGACCCCCTCTAGCTATTACTCTATTCTATGAAGCCTCTTATGAAGTACTGAAAGCACTGATTGTCTAAAAAATACTAAAGACTGTAAGGTAACGTTAATGCCCTGAATGAACTGGGGATCACCAAATAGCTGGTATGATAATCCTAGCGCTCTGAATCATCAACTTGTAATTCATTACCTGCATCATCAGATGCAGGCCCAAGGAAAAAATGGACGTATGTACATTTGAATTGCACCGGTATGGAAAGCAACTGAAAGAAAGAATTGTAAATGCTGAAACTAAAACTAAGCTGATAACTGAGAATTAATAATTGATAACTAAAATTATAACTATTGATACTAAAACTGAAATGATAACTGATAACTTAATTGATAACAAGTAATTGATATGGTAATTGATAACTGAAATAACTGATAATTGAACTGGACAAATGAAGTAAGAATATTAATCCTCCCTTTTCTGAATGATGAACGACCTCTTTATCTGAATATTAAACTACGGCCTCAGGCCCAATATATATATGTGCACAAACTGCAGCCTCGGTCCCAAGTATACGTATACATAACTTTGACCTCAGGTCCAAAAATGCAAAAAACATAAACTGCGGCCTCAGGCCCAAAGATGCATAAAGCATAAACTGCAGCCTCAAGCCCAAATACATGTGTTCAACATTCAAGAGCTGCGAATCATAGTGAAATACATGATATTGAAATAGATGATGCTGAAATACTGAATCATACTGAGTTACATGATACTTGAATACTGAATAGAGCTAGACTGAGATATGTATTCATGAACTGATTATAAAAATTGAAACTTAAACTGTTTACGAAATGATGAGTAAGTTAAACTGAGACTCAGGGATATCAAACCCAAGTCTACGTTGAATACAAACTGAGCTTACAACATTCAGAATGAAAGTCATGAACGAGTTATGAAGCTAGAGAATAGAAGTTCTACATCTATTCAAGTAACTAGGTTAAACTATATTTCTGAGGCAATTAGTAACGTCGTAAAAGAAACGTATTGTAGGGAGAATCAATAACATTCCCAAACATAGAGAGTTTGCCTCACATACCTTAACTTCCTACTCTTGAGTGTAACATAACGTTTGTGAATCCTTTCAACTTTAATCTATTGCAATACAAGTCGAAGGGATTCCATATTAGCTATGATACTCATGTTTTGGTAACTTAAGCATTTTATCAAACACTTGGTGAGAATAAAGATTCATAGTCCTTATTAATGGTGTCTCTACACCCAATAACCCATTCTCCTGCTCCTAGATAAATTCTAAAGTCTCAAATGGTTATAATCAACATTATTCTTTATCATCCATAAGGTAATACAACACCCTTAACCAATAATCAACAATCAACACGCCAAACCTATAACCGTTCATGCTTTTCTACCAAACCCATCAACTCATATCTCATGAACAAGGGTCTATAATCACTAAACCAAAGCTAGAATCGATTAGAGGGTGAAGACATTACCTCCTTGAATTTCAATCCCCTTGAATTCGAGTTCTAGGGTTCCTTCTCTCAACAATGATGTCCCAATCGAATATCTAATGATATGGAGGGTTTACCCATGTTAATAATATGTTGGGAAATTAAAATTAACTTAGAATCATCATTAGAACTTACCTTGGGTAGTGAAGGGGCCTTTAAGGAGTTAGGTTTTTGAGAGTATCCCTTTCTAGAGCAAGTTTTTAGGTTTTGGGGCTGTGGGGGATGAAGTAGGGATTTAAAAATAACTCTCCAAGTCCACCCTCACGCACCGTAGGCCTGACCGCGCAAAATGGCAGGAACACTGCCATACGTGCGCGGCTGCGCTCGGGCGCGCATATTGCACATTGTTTTGTAAAATGGGCATAACGTTTTGCACAAAGATCCGTTTGGACTCCATAATATGTTGTTGGAAAGATATTTCTAAGGCCTCCAATTTTCGTATTTTAAGTTATCCCAAATACCTTACACTTTTTTCACTAAAATTTCTGCAAGACGGACCTTTTGTAAACATCGTAAATTTTATCGAATCTTGTATACCTCATTCTTCGTCTCGATTCTAAAATAACTATTTCCACCCGTAATAATCCCTATAGGACTTCATATGTCTATAATTTCAGATTAATACCCATTTAACACATCCACACATAGTTTAAATGGACAGGGTGTTACAACAAAAAGGACTTACTTAATGTCCAAGAAGGGTGCAACAATCGTGCTAGATGTTGAGTTCAAGTTGGTGCCAAGTTGCTTGCAAATTTCCTTCATGATTTCTAAGATATTCAAGAATCTATCCAAGATTAGTTTGGGACTTATTTCCATATATTAGGGGACTATATTTATTTCTTTCCTAGTTATTTAAGGTTATGTTTTTCTTTTCCTAAGATTGTTGGAATTACTTTCCAAGAATGACTTGATTTTTGCTCTCTAGTATTTTCCTTTTCTAAGGTAGTTGGACTTGTTTTCCAAAGTAGTTTAGGACTTTATTTCTTTTTTTTTAGCTTTAATTTCGTGACCCCCTCCTACCTATATAAGGGATGTCTTATTTATTTTTAGACTTAGATTATTATAGACAATATCAATAAAATTGTGATATTTTTCTTGCACTCTTGTGTGTGGCTACTCTTGGATTTATTCTTCAACCTTCAAGACTCAACTTAAGGTTGTAATACTAAACCCTTTTCGAAATCTTAAATCACTTCTAGGTATTCAACAAAGGTGATAAGTTTAGGCTTGTTGTTGTTCTTGTTATTCTAAAGGGTCGGGTTTCACAATCTATCTCTTGTTTTTAAATCTCTACCAAAGGCGATTAGTTCTTCGTTAGCTGATTGTTGTTGTTAGGATTCAAATTCAAGAATACAATTCTTGAATTCAAGAAACTCTTTCTTGAATTCAATCTATCTTTAATTTTTTGTCTTTTTTTGTTTCTTTATTTTCTTGTAGTTTCCGTACGTTTCTTGATTTTAATTTGTAATTCTTGGACCCCTATCATGTTGTTATCAATTATATACTCATAATTATTTTTATGAAAAAAACCAATTGACCCTAGGTGGGAAAAAATAAATTCAAATTTCCGACCGATTTCGGTCGATATACTTGAAATTGTTTAATTAGAACTTATTTTAATACATAATATGCAGGTATGACCAGGTATTGGTAAATTATTGGCCAATTTCCATCCGACATCGGTCGGAAATTTTATGTGTCAGACGTCTTTGTTGTGGGACCACTATTTCCGATCAATGGTGGTCGGTATCTTTGTGTGAAATTTTTTTCTTTGACTTTTGCGACCAATTTACCTATTTTCCTATCGATTTTAATTTTTTTTTCCGACCGATTTCGGTCGGTATTCTTGTTTAACCAAATAATTAGTTTATTTGCCAAAGCTATTTTAAGAAGTACTCGGATTTCTGATAACTAGGAGAATATGCTAATAATTGTAATAAAACTTGTAAACAGAAAGCAGCAAAGATGCATAAAAGTAAGTATATTTCAATAGTGGTTCGAACATGTCTTTACAAGTTATATATTACTCCCTTTTATAGGAAAGATTTTAATATAACATCTACTCTTCTTAATGATTGAGCATTAATGACTAATAATGGCATTAATGTAACGTTACAATGATTAATCGTAACTGTTGCGTGAAGATTATGTAATATTTGTCTCATTGATTGAAGATCTTCGAATCTGCCCTTTATCCTGCCTTGGTTCATTCTGACCGTGTCCCTTCATGTCCTCAATTAGATTGAGATTCCCGTATCTAACTACCTCGTGGGTATGCCATTCTGTTCCTCTTTGTCTCGTACCTATTCACAAAGTCTTATCCAGTTGTTATCTTTTCATTGCTCCACATAGTTAGTGTACGTGTGAAGCCTATTTTTACCAATACATATTGTCCCCCCACTTACCATTTATTTATCAATTAAATATTTGATAAGTGGATACTCATTTACGGTGGGAATATTTTGCCGCCGCTTCACTCGTACCATTGCGTCCTTCTTTAACTGTATACGTCGCTTGTCACTTCCATTTAATGCCCGTTACACATGGCATTCTCGGATTTGTTCTGCATTTATTCAGCGCCTTTTAGGGCTTTTTGCGGCTGCATCAGTCATGAAGTGACAATTTCAATTATGACTTTCACATCACTATTTTATCCACTTTTTTTACGGTCGCGTCTTAGTATAAATACCCCTTTTTCCTTTCTTTGCTTTCAGAAAAAAACTTTTAACCTTCTTTCTTTATCTGTAAATTCTTCATTCTTGTAACATGTCTTCTTTGAGGGCTAGGGATTCTAGATCTTCATCAAAGAGTTGAGAACACAATGAACCACTTCATGAGCCGAGAGTCGATGAGATTGTTCCTGCTGAGTATTCTTTTGCCAAGGATAGTGAGGCCATGAGTGAGCAGCTCTCTTCCATGTCATCACATGATAGTGCTGACCTTTATCCTACCCAAATAACAGAGGGTTTAGTGTCACTCGTACGCAGTGACTATTGTTGGAAGTTTGATTTTTCTGTTGTTGTTCCTAACGATAACGAAAGAATAACCTCTTATAGAACTGGGTATTCTTATGTTTATACTTATCCCTTCATATTAGGATTCAAGCCTCCCATAGACTCTGTTATCATTGAATTTTGTCGATTCTTCAATGTTTTCTTGGGACAAGTCGGTCCTCTTGTTTGGAGAGTAGTTGTGTGCCTTTGGTATTTGGCCAATTTAGCTTCCGTCCCCTTTACTTTTCATCATCTTATTCATCTTTTTTCCCCGGTGCTATTCCGCCAAGGAGTTTTTACTCTCGTGGCTAGGAGTAAAAGAGTGTTAGTCATTCCGGATAATGACAAGGATAGAGGGCGGTATGCTCGGTATGTTGCTGTCCCTACTCCAGGTTTAGTAGGTAAAGAAAATCACCCCTTCCCTAAGAAGTGGAACTTTTCACGTGAGTACAATTTTTCTCACTTTCCCTTTTCTTTTTGTTTTTGATAAACCATCAGTACTATGAATGTTTCTTTTTCTTTTGCAGCAACCATGGGAACCGTCGAGAATGTCTCTGGTTTCCGTGATTGGGTATAAAGATTGTTATTAATCGCTCCTTTAGAAGAACGTTCTTGGAAGTACCTCTCTTCGAGGTTTGGTTGGAAGGTAAAAACCCATGGTAAGTGAATTTGTTTTTACTTCTTCCCTTTTTGAGCTTGATCTGATCCCTTTCATTTGGTAGTGTTTCCTGCTTGTGGAATTTTTGCTGCGGCTATATCCGCTTCAAAGCTTTCCCTGGCTAAGGCTCAAGAAATCATTGTTGGCTCCTCCTCGTCGAAAAGGAAGGCAAGTGGGTCCCGGACCTTGGAGGATGAAGAGGGTTCGCTGTTTCATAGGTTGCGAAGGAGGAAAGTCGTTTCCGACGATGAATCTGCGCCCATTGTTGATCTTTCTGTACCTGAATCAGAACATTCCGCTCCTGAAGATGCAACTCCCTCTCTTGTTCGTGAGTCTATTGATCATCTGTTTTAGCAAGGTTTTGGTACAGTTTCTGATGAAGCTCCTCTTGCTATTTTCCCTCTGCCTGCTCCTGTGGAACTTTCGTTTATTGCTCCCGTTGTTGTTTCAGCTCCCATTGTTGTTTCTGCTCCCATTGTTGTTTCTGCTCCTCAGCCTACTCCGCCCATGGCTCCTTCACCCGCCCCTACTTCTATGCCTTATGTTGTTGAAGTAGGGTCTTCCAGCAAGGGGGTGATGAAGCAAGTAACGATAGATATTCCTGCAGGAGGCAGCATCTTGAAAAAGTCGGGCTAGGTTGATATACGGTTAAAGCCTTTGATAGGCCCGATTGAGAAGTCTAAGATGGAAAGTCACAGCTCCTTAACTTGGATGAATGAGATCGTGCACTCGTCCTTAAAGGTAAAATATATATATATATATATATATATATATATATATATATATATATATAATCGTATCTAACATATTCATTTATGTAGATCAACCTTATAGGCAAAAAATTGATGAAGAGAGTCATTCAATTGGAAAAATTAGCAAATGACTTCAATACCGAGGCTGACAATTGGAAGGAGCAGTATGAGAGTTTACAGCTTGATATGGAGACAATGGAGGAGGAGAAGTGTACCTTGGAACAGTAGATCAGAGTTATTGCAGCGGAACTGGCCATAGAAAAGGCGTCTTCAAATCAGGAAGGTAAGGACAAAAGCTTCATGGAGTCTTCTTTTGCGGAGCAACTTTCCCATTCCACCGAATAGATTAGGACCCTAAAGGTTTTGTTGGATCATAAGGAGTTTTACTCTTGTGAACTAATGCAATTGCTTACCCAGACCCAAGAAGATCTCCGTAAGTCTTCAGACACGGTCCAGTTTCTGGAAAGATCCCTTGCTCCTTTGCAAGATTCTCATGATGTTGTCGTGGTTGAGAGAGATGAGCTAAGAGCCAAAGCTGAACAATGGGAAAAGGACTACAAGGCTCTTGAGGACAAAGAAGCTGGCGATGTTAGTTGGGCTTATTTGAATGCCCATCTTGAGACATTGACAGAAATGGGCCATGAGAATTTTGACGTGGAAGCGGAAATTGCTAAGACCAAAGAGATGATTGAAAAGTCTCGGCAGAGTCAGAATTTATCATCACCTGAAGTTGAGGTCCCTGATGAAGTTGCTGCACAAGCCTCGCCATCTCAAGCCGCTCCTCCTACCAACGAAGATAACCCCACATCTAGTGAAAGAGTTTATGGAACTTGGTTTTTATTTTTATTTGCAACAATTGGTGGTTATCCCCGGTCCCATTGGGGGTAAAGTTTGGTCCTTATAAGTCCCCAATTGACAACTTAGGGGCAACTTTTGTACAAACAACTCCGGCTTAGACTAAGTTAATACTTAGTTTTTTGCCGTAAAATATTAATATTAATATCGGCATGACTTTCGATTTCTTTGAGTTTTTTTTTTACTCTTAAGTATTTGCATGCTTCTTTTTGAGGTTTTTGTTTTACTCCTTAGTTTTTGACTTTGCATTGAAAAATGCTTTGATTTGTCGTACCTTTTTGTAATAGGCATGATTTATAAAAGAGGGTCCTTTTTTTATCGACATTTAATGAAAAAGACGTCTCAACTTCATAATGGTGTAAATATACAAAAAAGAGATAGGAATTTCACATGTTTTTCTTAACAATGTTTTGAAGAAAGTATTTGTATTATTTTGAACTTTCCTAACATTTTACATGTGTTTGGGTATTGTCTATAACTCTTTTGTAACTATTTTTCTTATAACAGATTTGGTTATAAATACGAGGGTATGAATTTGTACCCATAACTGCTTTCCTTTGCAACAATTTTTGAATAAATAGAAGGGTATGAATTTTTACCCATAACTAACATTCTGCCTTTAACCTAAACATTCGAATATGTTTTTTGAAGGTTTCTGAATAAGGCTTTGTGTTTTTGTCTTTGGCTCTTTGATTTTGCTCATAACGCTTGACTTGTTGGAAAGATGGATCTTCAGGCTTGAGCTTTGACTTTTTTGATAGTCTACTTTGCTTCTTATTTTCCTTCCATACTGTATAGTCCCCCAAGTGTTTGAGCTTTGAAGAATGAAATCTCGAGCACTTGACTATTCCTTCCTTGTGGTCCTTTTCCTGAAAAGGAGAAACATACGTGACTCGAAGGTATATAGTTTAGATAATGAATGCTTAACCCTTAAAAACGTCCATCAGAAAGTTGTAGCCCTAGACCGGGAATTCAGTTACTTCCTCGTGTCTATGCAGGTCTAATATCATCATCTGGTGATGTGTTAGCTTTTTGCCTATCATCTAAAATGGTTAGTATAATTTTAACTATACAAAAATAAAATCGAACATAATGATACCTGACCGGGGGTATTCCTTTTACCTAGAAGTAATACTTCTTCCAATGAACATCATTCCAACTTGTTGGTAAAATTCTATCGTCCATAGTCTCCAGCTCATAAGCGCCTTTTCCAGCAATGCCACAGACTTTGTAAGGTCCTTCCCAATTTGGGTTTAGTTTTCCTACACCGGCTTCCTTTGTTGATTGGAAGACTTTTTTAAGAACGAAGTCCCCGATTTTGAAATATCTGAGGTGAGCTTTTCTGTTGTAATATCATTCTATAATTTGTTTTTGAGCTGCCATACGTATTAATGAAACTTCTCTCCTTTGCTCGAGCAAATCAAGATTTGTTCTCAACTCGTAGTTGGTTGTTTCTTCTGTTGCAGTTGTGAATCTCGTGCTTTGTTCGCCAATTTGTACCGGTATTAAAGCTTTTGAACCATAAACAAGCGCGGATGGAGTTTCTCCCATGGCTGTTTTTGCGGCAGTTCTGTAAGCCCATAATACTGCCAGTAGTTCATCGGGCCAGTTTCCCTTGGCCTTTTCCAACCGTTTCTTTAAATTGTTGACAATGATTTTGTGCGTTGACTCGACTTGCCCATTAGCCACAGGGTGATATGGTGATGAAGTGATTCGTTTGTTTTGCCAGCTTTCAAGAATTATGTGATTTGTCAGCCTATGAATTGCAGGCCATTATCACATACGATCTCCTTTGGTATACCAAAACGGCATATTATTTGTCGCCATATGAAGCTTTTTACTTCCTTTTCTTGCACCTATTTAAAAGCGTCTTCCTCCACCCATTTTGTGAAATAATCTGTTAATACGAGTAAGAACCGTACCTTTCCTTTAGCTGGGGGAAGAGGTCCCACTATATCCATGCCCCACTTCATGAATGGCCACGGTGACACCACTGGGTGGAGTAATTCTGCCAGTCGATGCATATTATTAGCATATCGTTGACATTTGTCGCATTTAGCTACGAAATTCTCAACATCTTCTTCCATTTTAGGCCAATAATACCATACTCTGATCAAGGTTTTGACTAAAGAACCTTCTCCAGCGTGGTTTCCGTAGTGTCCTTCGTGTACTTCTTTCATCACGTACTCTTTTTGATTGGGTCCAAGGAACCTTGCTAGGGGACCTCCAAACATTTTGCGGTATAAAGTATCATGAACTAGGCAGTACCGTGCAGCTTTCCGGCGAAGTGCTTGAGCTTCTTTTTTATCTTCAAGTATGGTACCGTTCTGCAAAAAGTTTACAATTTCGTTTCTCCAATCCAGGTTAAATTGTTAAATGTCACCTCATTTTTGTCCTGGTCTATTGTTGAATGAAATAAGTGTATCACAATAGCATTTTCTTTATTTGTTATGTCGGTAACTACTGCGAGGTTAGCCAATGCATCTGCTTCTGCATTTTCCTCCCTAGGTATTTGAATAAATTTCCATGACTGGAATTGTCTTGCTACGTCTCGTGCCTTTTCCAGATATTGTTGCATCTGAGCCTCTCTAGCGGTATAAGTCACCTACATCCGGTTTACCACTAGTTGAGAGTCACTTTTGATCACCATCTGCTTAATTGAGAGTTCCCGTGCTAGTTCGAGCCCTGCAATGACAACTGCGTACTCTGCTTCATTGTTAGTTATGGGATAACATTTAATGTCCTGTCGTATGTTTTCACCCGTAGGTGATATTAGGACAATTCCCAAGCCGACTCCTTTTACATTAGAATAGCCGTCAGTAAATAGGGTCCATATTCCTGGATTAGCCCCGTCGAAGATTTGTAACTCTTTTTCCACTTTAAGGATTATGCTAGTATTAAAATCAACGACGAAACCAGCTAAAATTTGAGACTTTATTGCAGTCCTAAGCTGATATATTATGTCATGTTCGCTTAATTCTATTGCCCACTGTGATGACCCAAAAGGTCATCCTAAGTAATTCCAGCTAAATCTGTATTCCGAGGCCTCGAAAGCCTCCGTTAATCTCACCTCGATATGCGTGCGCAGCCCGGGCAGGTAGCCGGGAAGCTTCAATGTGAAATTTGATAAAAATGGGATTTTTGAATTGAATAATTGAATAAAGTTGACTTTGGTCAACATTTTTGGTAAACGGATCCGGACCCGTGATGTGACGGTCCCGGAGGGTCCGTAGGAAAATATGGGACTTAGGCGTATGCCCGGAATCGAATTCCGAGGCCCCAAGCCCGGGAAATGAATTTTTAAAGAAAATTATTTTCTGAAAATAATAAAGGAATGTGAAAGTGAATAATTATGTGAAAACCTTATTACCGGGTCCGTGTTATGGTTCCGGAGCCCGGAACAGGTTTATTATATGTTGTTTGTCCTATCTGTGAGATTTGGTGTAAAACGAGATTGATTTGATTGGTTTCGGATCCAAGTGAGGAAAAATGGAGTTAATGAACTTGTGGGGTTTCTAAAGAATTTGAAATTTGGCTTGAGAGATGATTTTATGTTCCCGAGGTTCGAATGAAATTCTGAGACCGGGAATAGTTATGTGGTGTCATTTATAACTTATCTGCAAAATTTGATGTCATTCCGAGTGGTTTAGGCCGGTTCGGCGTGTTGGAGTGAATTCTAGATATTCAAAGTTCTTAAGTTTGATTAATTTGGTTTTGGGGTTTGATTCGATGTTTTTTATGATAATTTGATGATTTAAAAGCGTGAATGAGTCTTTAGGATGTTTTGGGAGTTGTATGTGTTGTTGGTGTTGAGCCCCGAGGGCTCGGGTGAGTTTCGGGTAGCTAACGGGGTG
>ML252742.1:2368-28424 GCA_005239495.1 Nicotiana undulata | reverse complement strand
TACGAAAGGGCCCCCGCGGCCCGGCAGGGGTGTCCCCCCCCCCCCCCCCTTGACCATCGCTTCCTCAGGCCTGAGACCGCGTTCGCGAAGAGCAACTCAATAATTTCTCCAGCCCGCCACCAATACACTACGCGTTCGCGTAAGGTCAGTCGCATTCGCGAAGAGCTAACCCTCCAGTGCTCCGCGTTCGCGATCAAAGCCTCGCGGTCGCGTAGATGAAATCCCTCCCCAGCCCATCTTGCACTTCGCGCTCGTGAGAGCTGCATCGCGAAAGCGAAACACAAAGCATCATCATACAAGAAGCAGCAACACAGGAGATTTTTCCAAGTTTAAAACATACTGAAGCCTACCCGAAACTCACATGAGCCATCAGGGCTCCAAACCTAACATGCACACAAGTCTAAAAACATCATACGAACTTGTTCGTGCAATCTAATCGCTAAAATAACACCTAAAACTACGAATTTAGCATCAAAATCAATGAAATTGTCAACAACACTTAAAGTTTCTATTTTCTCAACCGATGGTCCGAATCACGTCATATAAACTTCGTTTCTCACTAAATTTCACAGACATGGTTTAGATATTATAACAGACCTATACCGGCCTCTAGAACCAAAATATGGGCCTGATACCATAAAAATCAAGCATTAATCACATACTTTAAAACCATATCTTTTCTAAAATTCAAATATTCAATTTTAGTTAAAAATTTATTTCTCGGGCTATGAACCTCGGAATCCGATTCTGGGCATACACCCAGATCCCATATTTTATAACGGACCGGCGGAACGCAGGTTCGGGTCCGTTTGCTCAAAACGTTGACCAAAGTCAACTAAAATTATTTTAAATTTCAAAAATTATTATTTTTTCTATTTTTCACATAAATGTTTTTCGGAATTACGCTCGGACTGCACACACATATCGAGAAAGATAATAGAATAATGTCGTAAAACACAAGACGACCCCTTGAGTCATCACCTGAACAGAGATTATATAGCCAACCAGTAGCAAAATCCTTTCGATTTCTTCAAGCGCCGAGCGTAATCTGACGTGAATTCGTACAAAAAAAAAAGTAATCTGACGTGAATAACTTTCAGTTAGCTATGTGATAATAGCATGAGTTCATCATGGGTGAAAGACAGTTTCGTACTAATAACGTATTAAAAACTTAGCTTAAAGTAATAATATAAAATAAGAAAATAAATAAAAATATAGGGAGCAAGAGAGAAGAGATTTTTATTTCTTTTATGTATTTAAGTGTGTACAATATCACTTCTCATCCTCTATTTATAATATTACATAGAGGTATACAAAAGAATATCATAAACATAACATTTAATATTTGAGATCATGTAGGAAAATCATGGGGAAGATTATGTAGGTACGAGAGTTAGAGTCATAAGATTGGAATAGTGGGAGTTATAGTAATAATGGAGAAGAGCGATCGGTATTATAGAAGTTACGAGCATTCACATATAATCTAATGTTTCATAACAACTACTTTCTTTCTTCTTCTTTTTTCTTAAAAGAAAAATGTTTCCCTCAATTAGGTAGTATTTTTTTTAATTCTTTCAGGTTAACTTTCTTAACCCATTACTACTTTTTTATATATTTGTTTTGCTGATTTTTGTTTACTTTTTTTTTTACCTGATTCACTATTGTAAAGGAAAAGAAAATCTGTTTAAATATAAAAAAAAAGATTCCAAAGTTCGACCCCTTTTAAAGACGGACAGTTCACAGAACGGCAAAATTCACAGCTCTTTTTTCTTGCGAGTTGTTCTCATCACAGATTCTCAGCGCTCATAATATTAATATAAGTTTTCTCCTTTACTTCTTTCATCGTGGTGTTCAAATAGTTGTACTTGTACACACGATTAGTAGTAATTTTATATCAAGAAGTATTAAACATCCCCGAACCAAAAATTTTGTATCCGACACTGACCTGTATGGATGGACTTCCTTATTTCCTCATTGGATCAAATTCTCCTTCCTTTTTTTTTTTCAATTAGAAAACTTCGATTAAGAAACAATAAAATATGACCATAGCCCACTTATCATGTGGACGCATCGTTAATCAAGCAAATGGAAATGAATGTTAACGGACTGATCAAGAAGCTAATAAATCTAAGAAACAATATTTTCAATAAACAATTTTTTGCCGAAAAGTAGTACTTCAAGGAAATGAATTTCCTATGGAATTACATGCAAATTTTCTTATAAGATTTTATAACAATTACTGATAACTAGCTAACTAATTGTTGAAATACACTGAGATGCCTGTTCAAGGTTCTTTGCTCTCTGCTGCTGAAAGCTTAAAGCCTGTTGTTTATGGATTTCTTTCGTCTTATTGTTCACTTGTTATTACCTGAAGAGTGAGGGCCAAAGCTGATCTGCGTATTGAATAATACGTTGTGAAGAATAAAGCAATTAATTATCCGTAAACCTAAATAAATTCAATACCAAAGGTTAAGCATACTCTGGCAATATCATTTTATATAAGATAGAGTTTGGTTAGATAATTTGATAATCCAACAATTCTTTCCGTATGTTAAATTATGGTTAACCATTAGTTAGCTAATTGATTATGATAAATTAAATCAATATCATGACCCAAATTCTAATCTAGGTCGCGATGGCGTCCAACACCGACGTGAGGCAAGCCAACACAATTAATCTAGTGAGTCCCATTTTTTATAAAAACCTTTCCAATAGTACCTAAGTTTCAATCACTACGCATGTGAAAATAACAAATCTCAAAGGCAAATTTAGAGCCTATTTGGATTGGCTTATTTTAAGTGCTTTCAAGCCAAAATAGCTTTTAAGTCATTTGTAGTGTTTGGATAGAGTAAAAATTGCTTTTAAGCACTTATTTTTAAGCTAAAATGACAAAAATAAGGGAAAAGCCAAAAGCTAGAATTCCTAACTTATGGCTTTTGAGTTAAAAGTCCAAACGGGCTCTTAATTGCAATGATCAAAAGAAGTCAAATTTAAATAATTGCATCCCCAAAAGAATAATGTATCAATGTGTGTACTAGGAACTAGTGTCACAAGTATACGGGCATCTAGTAGAATGAACAAAAAAATACATCTACTCTACTGTTATAAATAGAATAGACAGAATAAGCAAAAGAAAGACTCCAACGCGCTGCTGAACGACATCAAGAGAAGCAGTTGTAACGACCCGACCGGTTGTTTTGAGATTTAGCGCCCTGATACCCTAATAACTACTTCTCCCATGCCTATTTATGTTATTGGAACTTGTCGGAGCGTTGAGAGGTGAAATTCGGAGTGATTTTGGATACATAGTCCTTTAATGTGAATTTTAGCTTTAGAAATCGGACACGAGCTAGAACTATGTGAAGACGAATCCGGAATGGAATTTCGTCAACTCCGTTAGATCCGTTGGGTGATTTCGGGGTTAGGAGCGTGTTTGGAATGTGTTTTCGAGGTCGGTTGTAGATTTAAGCTTGAATTGGCGAAAGTTAGAATTTCGGTGGTTTCGGCCAATAGGTTAAATTTTGATATCGGACTCGGAATGGAATTCCGAAAATGACAGCAGGTCTGTAATGCCATTTTTGACCTGTGTGCAAAATTTGAGATCATTCGGATGAGTTTAGACGTGATTCGGCATCGGATGTGAATTTTAGAAATTTCATAAGTCCTTAGGCTTGAATCTATGCATATTTAATGATTTTTATGTTATGAGACGTGTTTTAAGGCTCGACCAAGTTTGAATGAGGTATTAGGGTTGATTGGTAGTTTTGGTTGAGGTCCCGGGGGCCTCGGGTGTGTTTCGGGTGTTCAAACGGGCATTTTTGACCTAATAGCCTTAGCTGATTTTCTGGTTTTTCTGCAGCAGTATTTTGTTCTCTGCGATCGCAAGGGTTCACCTGCGATCGTGTAAGATAAATGTGAGGGGTCCTGCGATTTGTTCTCTGTGATCGCAAAAAGGGGTCCGCGATCGCAGTGTATTGGAATCGTGGTCTTCGCGATCGCATGTCCTAGATCGCGGTCGCGTAGAGTATTCTTGGTCTAGGGGAGTTTCAATATATTTTATACGCGGTCGCGTGGCCTCAACCGCGACCGCGTAGCTCTGGGTCTTAAAGGTCCGCGATCGCAGTCACATAATCGCGATGAAGGTTTTAGGGGGCGTGGCAGAATGTTCTCCGCGATCGCGACTATGTGTCCGTGATGCAGAGAAGAAACACCTAGGCAGAATATTAAAACCCCAATTTGAGGGTTTAAGCCTATTTTCATCATTTTTGATTTTGAAAGCTTGTGAAAGGCGATGTTTGAGGACTTTTGCACCTGGGTAACTTGGGTAAGTGATTTGTACCCAACTTAGATTAATTTACATGATTCCTAACTTAAATCTAGCCTTTAAAATTCGAATTTGGGTGGAAAATTTGGGAAAAGTTGGATGAACTTCATAGACCAATTTATTGAGTTTTGATTGGGTGTTTGACCTCCTTTTTGAGAGATTCTTATATTGTTAGACTCGTGAGTGAACGAGTGTCAGGAAAATATAATTTTTATTCAATTCCGAGACGTGGGCCCGGGAGACTTTTTGGGCGAATTTCCTAATTTCGCGTATTAGCTTAGAAATAATTATCTATTTTGTTTCCTTGAAGTGATATTTACATTATGCAATCGAATTGAATAGATTTGGGCCACCCGGAGTCGGATACTCGTGGCAAAAACATGGTATTGAGTTGATTAGCACAGTCAAGGTAAGTGGCGTGCCTAACTCTGTGTTGGGGATTTCCCTTATGCATTTTTATACTTATTTTATTATGTGGAAGTCGTGTACGTGAGGTGACGAGTGCGTACACGGGTCATTGTTGCTAAAATTCCACTTTTCCTTTCATGACATAACTCATTTACAATCATATATTATTGTTTTGTGTTATAACTGATTAGTTAGCCTAGGAATAAGCATGCCTACCTATCCTTACTTGAGTTCCCCGTATTTTCTACTATTTGCTCCATGCTTAGGTAGTTTTACCTTATTCTTGCCTATTGTTTTTCTTGAATTGTTTAATTAAGCCGTATTTGATAGAATTCTACATTTCATATTTAAATTGGGACTACGGACCAGGATCCGGGAGCTTTCCCCCTGTACAACATTGCATATTTAAATTAGGACTACAGACTGAGATCTGGGAGGTTTCCCCGTGTACTGCATAGCATATTTAAATTTGGACTACGGACCGAGATCCGGGAGCTTTCCCCCTGTACTGCATTGAATATTTGCTGTTGAGATATATGTTGTGCTGAGCCGAGGGATCTTCTTTATTAGTTCTTTTAGTTTTCCTTTAAATTCTGCTTATTGTTGCTATTTATATGTCACTGTTCAAACTTATAACTGTCTTATTTTCAAACTCAGTAGAGCCTTATCCTGACCTCGTCGCTACTTGACTGGGGTTAGGCTTGGCACTTACTGAGTACTGAATGTAGAGCACTCACGCTGTTTCTTGCGCATGTTTTCCCCATGTGCAGATCCAGGTACCAATACACAACGTTTTGTCTAGGAGTTCTACAGCAGCTGTTAGGAGACCGCGAGGTAATTCTGTCGCGTCCGCAGAATCCCATGTGTCCCTATCTACTCTACTACAGACATAGGAGATATACATATACACGTTTTCTTTGTTCCGTTGTATATAGCTATAGTCGTACAAAGCTTGTGATTTGTGACATTCCGGGTTTTGGGAAGTAAATGTTGTGGATGTCGAGCGGCTAAATCTTATAGTATTACTTCTTATTTACTATTTTTGTTATTATTTGTCTTGTTTTTCGCAAATTTAGGCTTACCTAGTCATAAAGACTAGGTGCCGTCACGAGATCGTTTCGGAGGGAAATTCGGGTCGTGACAAGTTGGTATCAGAGCGTCTAGGTTCATACGAGTCACAAATCACAAGACGATTTATTAGAGTTTTGCGGATCAGTGTGGAGGCGTCCATATCTATCTTCAAGAGGCTATGTTACTGTTAAGAACAATCATATTCTTTGGAATTCCGTATCGTGCTAGTTATTGTCATCAAAATGCTTAAAATCTATTCTATTCTTGCTTACAGATGGTTCATACTCGTACCGTACATACTGATGACCATGCACCCGAGCCCCCAGTCCGAGCCGTCAGAGGCTCCGACTCGGGGCAGAGGACGAGCACGCAGTGCAGCCCGAGCACCGGCGAGAGCGGAGGTAGAGGATCCCCCAGCAGCCACTGTTGGAGGGGCACAGGAGGTCCCTACTATTACTCCTGCCCTCCAGGAGACATTGGCTCAGTTCTTTAGTGCCTTCAATACTCTATCTCAGGAGCTACTACTTTCGATATCCCCAGCTACATCCCAGGCCGGGGGAGGGACACAGACTCCCGCAGCCCATACTCCTGAGCAGAGGGTTCACATGGGGCAGGTTCCAGAGTACATTCCTATGCCCCGAGCATCTCCAGCTCAGCATGAGGTTTGGGCAGCTGTTCCTGAGGCAGAGCAACTCCGACTCGAGAGGTACAAGAAGTACCATCCACCTGAGTTCAGCGGACTAGCTTAGATGACGCCCTGGGTTTTATTGAGGGGTGTCATCGCATTCTTCGCACTGTGGTTATTGTGGAGACGAGTGGGATTTTTTTCACTGCTTTCCAGCTGAGGGGAGCAGCTTATCAGTGGTGGTGTTTGAGCTTAGTAGTCTGGACGAGGCAGCTTCACTTACTTGGGCTCAAATCTCTGAGATGTTCTTACTTGAGTTTATCCCTCAGAGCCTCAGGGATGCTTGGCGGGCGGAGTTTGAGCAGCTACGCCAGGGTACCATGACTGTGTCACAGTATGCAGTCCGTTACAGCGATTTGGCTCTCCATGCACCAGCTTTGGTTGTCACTGTCGGAGAGAGGGTTCAACGCTTTATTGAGGGACTCCACCCCAGTATTCGGACCAGCATGGACAGAGAGCTAGAGACAGATATCACTTATCAGCAGACCGTGAGTATCGCCCGGAGGATTGAGACTATGTTAGCCCGGGACGGGGAGGAGAGAGAGGCCAAAAGGTCTCGAGAGACTGGTCATTTTTTAGGATCCCGTGCACCAGCGACACGCTATGGTAGGGGTTTTGTTAGCCGCCCCATTCATTCAGCTCTCCCAGCAGCTAGTGGTATTCCAGCTCCTTCTAGACCTCAGGAACATTATTATGCACCACCAGTATCTCATGTGCCTCCTGCTCGAGGTTCTATCACCGGCCAGTCCAGCAGGCCAACTCAGAGTCAGCATCAGCCGCCACGTCCTCCGAGGGGTTGTTTTGAGTGTGGTGTCCCTCGTCATGTGATCAGAGATTTCCCCAGAGCTAGGAGGGGTGCACCACCTATGACTTATCAGGTTCCACTTCTTCCACCAGGTCCCCCAGCTATTCTTCCAGCCCCAACTACTACCCCACCATCTCAAGCAGCTCGAGGTAGAGGTCGGGGAGGTTGAGGTCGCCCTAGAGGGGGAGGCCAGGCTAGGTACTATGCTCTTCCAGCCCGATCCGAGGCCATTGCTTCAGATTCAGTCATTATAGGTATTGTTCCCATTTGTCATAGGGATGCATCGGTATTATTTGACCCAGGCTCTAAATATTCGTATGTGTCTTCTTATTTTGCTTCACATCTGGGGATATCTCGGAATTCTTTGAGTTCCCCCGTTTATGTTTCTACTCCTGTGGGAGATTCCCTTATTGTGGACCGCGTATATCAATCGTGTTTGATTGTTATCAGTGGTTTTGAGACCAGGGCTGATTTATTATTACTCAGTATGGTAGATTTCGATGTTATATTGGGTATGGACTGGTTGTCTCCCTACTATGGAATTCTTGATTGTCACGCCAAGACCGTGACGCTGGCTATGACAGGATCGCCGAGGTTAGAGTGGAGAGGTTCCTTAGAGTATACTCCCCGCCGAGTCATTTCTTTTCTTAAGGCTCAGCGGATGGTTGAAAAGGGGTGTGATGCGTATTTGGCTTATGTGAGATATGTTAGTGTTGAGACCCCTACAGTTGAGTCAAATCCAGTTGTTAGTTACTATCCGGATGTATTTCCAGCTGATCTTCCTAGTATGCCGCCCGATAGAGATATTGATTTCGGCATTGACTTGTTGCCAGACACTCAACCCATTTCCATTCCTCCTTATCGCATGGATTTTCGTGAGTTGAAGGAGTTGAAGGAGGAGTTACAAGAGTTGCTTGAAAAGGGATTCATTAGGCCCAGTGTATCACCTTGGGGTGCTCCAGTGTTATTTGTGAAGAAAAAGGATGGTTCGATGCGTATGTGTATTGACTACCAGCAGCTAAATAAGGTGACAGTGAAGAACAGGTACCCGTTGCCTCGCATTGATGACTTATTTGATCAGTTACAGGGTTCCAGGGTGTTCTCCAAGATTGATCTGCGTTCGGGCTATCATCAGTTGAAGATTCGGGAGTCGGATATCCCGAAGACTTCCTTCAGGACTAGATATGGCCACTATGAGTTCCTTGTTATGTCATTTGGGCTGACCAATGCCCTAGCAGCCTTCATGCACCTGATACACAACGTATTTCGGCCCTATCTTGATACTTTCGTCATCGTGTTCATTGATGACATTCTGGTATATTCTCGGTCCCAGGAGCACCATGAGCAGCATTTGAGGACCGTACTTCAGACATTGAGAGAGAAGAAGTTGTATGCCAAATTTTCTAAGTGTGAATTTTGGCTTGATTCTGTGGCATTCTTAGGCCATGTGGTATCTTCGGATGGGATCAAGGTAGACCCGAAGAAGGTAGAGGCGGTGCAGAGTTGGCCTAGACCGTCTTCAGCTACTGAGATCCGCAGTTTCCTCGGTTTGGCTGGGTATTATCACCGTTTTGTGGAGGGATTTTCATCCATTTCAGCGCCCATGACCAGACTGACCCAGAAGGGTGCACCTTTTATATGGACTGAGGAGTGCGAGGAGAGCTTTCAAAAGCTCAAGACTTCCCTGACTACGGCTCCAGTGTTAGTATTACCCACAGGTTCAGGGTCCTATACAGTCTATTCTGATGCTTCGAGGATTGGCCTGGGAGCAGTGTTGATGCATGACGGTAGGGTGATTTCCTACGCGTCCAGATAGTTGAAGGTGCATGAGAAGAACTACTCTATTCATGATCTCGAGTTGGCAGCGATCGTTCACGCCCTGAAGATATGGCATCATTATTTATATGGTGTTCCTTGTGAGATATTCACGGATCACCAGAGTTTGCAGCACATATTCAGGCAGAAGGATCTTAATTTGCGCCAACGTGGGTGGTTGGAGTTACTCAAGGATTATGACATCACTATTATACCACCCGGGGGAGTCCAATGTGGTGACCGACACCTTGAGTCGCCGGGCGGAGAGTTTGGGTGGTTTGGCATATCTTTGTGCAGCTGAGAGGACCTTAACCTTAGATGTTCAGTCCTTAGCTAGTCAGTTCGTGAGACTGGATCTTTCTGAGCCTAGCCGAGTTTTTCCTTGTGCTTTTGCTCGATCTTCTCTTTATGACCGCATTCAGGAGCACCAATATGATGACCCCAACCTTCTGGCTCTTCAGGATAGAGTACGGCAGGGGGATGGCAAGGATGTGATGATAGGTGATGATGGTGTGATGAGGATGCAGGGCCGTATTTGTGTGCCCAACATAGATGGGATTCAGGAGTTGATTCTTGAGGAGGCCCATAGCTCGCGGTATTCCATCCATTCAGGTACTGCGAAGATGTACCAGGATCTGAGACAGCACTATTGGTGGCGAAGGATGAAGAAGGATATAGCGGAGTTTGTAGCCAAGTGTCTCAACTGTTAGCAAGTCAAATATGAGCATCAGAGACCGGGAGGATTACTTCAGCAGATTGAGCTTCCGGAGTGGAAGTGGGAACGAATCACCATGGACTTTGTGGTTGTACTTCCTCGGACCTTGGGAGAGCATGATGCTATTTGGGTGATTGTGGACCAACTGACCAAATCAGCCCATTTCATTCCAGTGTTGACTACATATTCTTCTGAGAGGTTGGCCCAGATCTACATTCAGGAGATAGTTCTGTTGCACGGTGTGTCGGTGTCCATTATATCATATCGAGGTCCTCAGTTCACCTCGCCCTTCTAGAGAGCCTTGCATAGTGAGTTGGGTACCCAGATAGATCTCAGCACAACATTTCACCCTCAGACGGACGGACAGTCTGAGCACACGATTCAGATTCTTGAGGATATGCTACGTGCCTGTGTGATGGATTTTGGAGGGTCATGGGATCGATACTTGCCTCTTGCAGAGTTCTCTTATAATAACAGCTACCAGTCCAGCATTCAGATGGCGCCGTATGAGGCTTTGTATGGTAGGCGGTGCAGGTCTCCGGTGGGATGGTTTGAGCCAGGCGAGGCCCGATTGTTAGGTACAGACTTGGTTCAGGATGCCCTGGACTAGGTGAAGGTGATTCAGGAGAGACTTCACACAGCTCAGTCCAGGCAGAAGAGTTATGCGGACCGGAAGGTTCGTGACTTGGCATTTATGACTGGTGATCAAGTTTTGCTTTGGGTATCGCCTATGAAGGGTGTCATGAGGTTCGGGAAGAAGGGTAAGATGAGTCTGAGGTTTATTAGCCCTTTTGAGGTATTGCAGCGGGTTGGGGAGGTAGCCTATGAGTTGGACTTGACTCCTAACCTAGCAGGATTTCATCCGGTATTCCACGTTTCCATGCTCTGGAAGTATCACAGTGATCCGACTCATGTTTTGGATTTCACCTTAGTCCAGTTGGACAAGGATCTATCATATGTTGAGGAGCCTGTGGCTATATTGGACAAGCAGGTCAGAAAGCTCAGATCGAAGAACATTGCCTAAGTCAAGGTTCAGTGGAGGGGTCATCCGATCGAGGAGGCAACTTGGGAGACCGAGCAGGATATGCGGAGTCAGTACCCTCATCTTTTCACAGCTTCAGGTATGTTTCTATACTCGTTCAAGGATGAACGATTTTCTTAAGAGGGGAGAATGTAACGACCCGGTCGGTCGTTTTGAGATTTAGCGCCCCGATCCCCTAATAACTACTTCTCCCATGTCTATTTATGTTATTGGAACTTGTCGGAGCGTTGGGAGGTGAAATTCGGAGTGATTTTGGACACATAGTCCTTTAATGTGAATTTTAGCTTTAGAAATCGCACCGTAGCTAGAACTGTGTGAAGACAAATCTGGAATGGAATTATGTCGACTCCGTTAGCTCCGTTGGGTGATTTTGGGGTTAGGAGCGTGTTTGGAATGTGTTTTCGAGGTCGGTTGTAGCTTTAGGCTTGGATAGGCGAAAGTTAGAATTTTGGCGATTTCGGTCGATAGGTGAAATTTTTATATCGAACTCGGAATGGAATTTCAAAAGCGACAGCAGGTCCGTAATGCTATTTTTGAGTTGTGTGCAAAAGTTGAGGTCATTCGGATGAATTTAGATGCGATTCGGCATCAGATGTGGATTTTAGAAATTTCATAAGCCCTTAGGCTTGAATCTATGCATATTTAATGATTTTTATGTTATGAGACGTGTTTTAAGGATCGGCCAAGTTTGAATGAGGTATTAGGGTTGATTGGTAGTTTTGGTTGAGGTCCCGGGGGCCTCAGGTGTGTTTCGGGTGTTCAAACGGGCATTTTTGGCCTAATAGCCTAGTATTTTGTTCTCCACGATCGCAAGGGTTCACTTGCGATCGCGTAAGATAAATGTGAGGGGTCCTGCGATTTGTTCTCTGTGATCGCAAGAAGAGGTCCGTGATCGCTGTGCATTGGAATCGTGGTCTACGCGATCGCATGACCTAGACCGCGGTTGCGTAGAGTGTTCTTGGTCTAGGGGAGTTTCAATATTTGTTCTACGCGGCCGCGTGGCCCCAACCGCGATCGCGTAGCTCTGGGTCTTGAAGGTCCGCAATCACAGTCACGTAATCGCGATCGCGATGAAGGTTTTAGGGCGCGTGGTAGAATGTTCTCCGCGATCGCGACTATGTGTCCGCGATCGCATAGAAGAAACACCTGGGCAGAATATTAAAACGCCAATTCGAGTGTTTAAGCCTATTTTCACCATTTTTGATTTTGAAAGCTCGGGAAAGGTGCTTTTTGAGGACTTTTGCACTTGGGTAACTTGGGTAAGTGATTTCTACCCAACTTAGATTAATTTCCATGATTCCTAACTTAAATCTAGCCTTTAAAATTCGAATTTGGGTGGAAATTTTTGGAAAAGTTGGATGAACTTCATAGACAAAATTATTGAGTTTTGATTGGGTGTTTGACCTCCGTTTTGAGTGATTCTTATACGGTTAGAATCGTGAGTGAACGAGTTTCCGGAAAAGATAATTTTTACCCGATTCCGAGACGTGGGCCCGGGGGACTTTTTGGGCGAATTTCCTAATTTCGCGTATTAGCTTAGAAATAATTAGCTATTATGTTTCCTTGAAGTGATATTTACATTATGCAATCAAATTGAATAGATTTTGTCTACCCAGAGTCGGATACTCGTGGCAAAAGCATGGTGAGTTGATTAGCGCAGTCAAGGTAAGTGGCTTGCCTAACTCTGTGTTGGGGGTTTCCCTTAGGCATTTTTATACTTATTTTATTATGTGGACGCCGTGTACGTGAGGTGACGAGTGCGTACACGGGTCATTGTTACTAAAATTCCACTTTTCCTTTCATGACATAACTCATTTACAATCATATATTATTGTTTCGTGTTATAACTGATTAGTTAGCGTAGGAATAAGCATGCCTACCTGTCCTTAATTGAGTTCCCCGTATTTGCTACTATTTGCTCCATGCTTAGGTAGTTTTACCTTGTTCTTGCCTATTGTTTTTCTTGAATTGTTTAATTAAGCCGTATCTGATAGATTTCGCCCTGTACTGCATTGCATATTTAAATTGGGACTACGGACTGAGATCCCGGAGCTTTCCCCCTGTACTGCATAGCATATTTAAATTGGGACTACGGACTGAGATCCCGGAGCTTTCCCCCTGTACTGCATAGCATATTTAAATTGGGACTACGGACTGAGATCCAGGAGCTTTCCCCTTGTACTGCATTGCATATTTGCTGTTGATATATATGTTGTGCTGAGCCGAGGGTTCTTCTTTATTAGTTCTTTCAGGTTTCCTTTAAATTCTGCTTATTGTTGCTATTTATATGTCACTGTTCAAACTTCTAACTGTCTTATTTTCAAACTTAGTAGAGCCTTAATCTGACCTCGTCACTACTTGACTGGGGTTAGGCTTGGCACTTACTGAGTACCGAATGTGGAGTACTCACGCCCTTTCTGCGCATGTCTTCCCCATGTGCAGATCCAGGTAGCAGTACACAGCGTTTTGGCTAGGAGTACTTCATCAGCTGTTAGAAGACCGCGAGGTAATTCTGCCGCGTTCGAAGAATCCCACATGTCCCCATCTACTCTACTACAGACATAGGAGATACATATACACGTTTTCCTTGTTCCGTTGTATAGAGATATAATCGTACAAAGCTTGTGATTTGACATTTCGGGTTTTGGGAAGTAAATGTTGTGGATGCCGAGCGGCTAAATCTTTTCGTATTACTTCTTCTTTACTGTTTGTGTTATTATTTGTCTTGTTTTCCGCAAATTTAGGCTTACCTAGTCATAAAGATTAGGTGCCATCACGAGATCGTTTCGGAGGGAAATTCGGGTCGTGACAGCAGCTCATTGAGGAATCTTTGCCTCAGAAATTAAGAACGTGCTCCGGACTGGTAACCAGATGCACCTGCATCAAAACTTGTACAATTAAGTACAGAAGCGTAGCAGTATCCAGTCTAACCTCGAAGAAGCAGTGACGAGGTTCGACTTGACACTCACTAGGGCCAAACAATTTATTTAAATATAAGGCTAAGCATAAATATCGAGGATAAATAGCAAATAGTGACAAGAAATGACAAGTCTTTCCACAATGATATTTATGGTTCAATTTCTATCATTTCCGGTTGACCATTCATATTCCAGGGCTTTTAAACAAATCTAACAAAACACGGGAAAGTACCAAACATATAGCATGTGCATGAAATGCCGAGGACGTATGACCCGATCCAACAAAATAATAAATGTGCACTGCCGAAGGGTCTAATGGCGCGAACCATAGATGCATACATTAACCTGCCGAGGCGAACGGCCCGCTCCCATGAGAGTAGTGGAGAGAATCACCTCACTCACGGAATATGACTTGCGAAGCGGTCACACATACACATAGTATATCCTTCTTTAATTCTTTTAAAAATTTATAATTTACTTTAAACCTTCAAATTTCTAAGAATCTTGAAATAATTCTCAATCAATACAATTAACGCATAAAATGGATAAACAATGTTCACAAAGCATGGTGTGGCCTAAACAACCCGGACATAACAAGAATAGTCACTACGTACGGACCCTCGTCCTCTCGTACGTACGTAGTCCCCCACAATTATTCATATATCATATAGGTTAACCTATGGGAAAATTTCTCTCTTACAAGGTTATAAAGGAGACTTACCTCGTTTCGAGCCTACTTCCAACTCAAGAATGCGCCCGAACCTACGAATTCTTCGCCTCACAAGAAACTAACCAAACATCACATAAACTAATTAATCTATGCTCAAAAGTTCACAATTCTCCTATTTAAATGATTACCCAACCTAGTTTGCAAGATTCCTAAAATCCATCCCCTTGGATCACATGCTCGGATTTCGAAAATTCTTAAGGGAAGTTGTTGTCCATAACCTTAGGATCAATAATATATAATGTTTACTAGATCCCCTAATAAATTTCATGGTTAAATCTTGTTTTTTTTACCAAAATCCTAGGTTTTACTCTAAATGCATAATTTTCACTAATCATTGTGTGTTAATCTACCCGAAAACCAAGTATTAAACTCATAGTAAGTAGGAATAACTTACCTCAAGATGCTAAGTTGAAATCTCTGCTTTGTAAGCTCCTAAATCGCCCAAGGATGTAATAAATACCCTTATATATGCCTAAGTCCTAATTTTAAAACGACCTCACTACCTCCAGTACTTTTGAACCTGTGGCGTGTGGACCGCACCTGCGGTCTCGCTTCTGTGGACCATCGTCCACATCTGCGGAAAGGGAAGAGGCTGGCAGGGATCGCACCTACGGCTCCGCTTCTGCGGAAAAGGACCGCATCTACGGAACACGGGCATCCGCTCAATGGCCGCATCTGCGACGGTACCGCAGGTACGGTCGCACAAGATCTGGTGCACCAGCAGCTCATTTTGAGCTTGAACTCGCTTCGCGCAACGTCCGAATAGCATTCGGGCTTCCCCGAGGCCCCGTCCAAACATATACCAACAAGTTCTAAATCGTAAAACGGATACGCTCGAAACTAAGGAACGCCCAAAACAACATTAAATCTAAGAATCATACCCCAAAACCAACTAAATCAAACTTATGAACTTTGAGTTCTTAAATTCACTTCCAACATGCCGAAACGTACTTATACTTCTCGGAATGATACCAAATTTTACGTGCAAGTCATAAATGACATTGCGGAACTATTCCCGGTCTCGGAATTCTGGACCTCGATATCACCAAAACATGTTCCAAACCTCAATATTTGAACTTCAAGAATCATATTTCACTATTTGGCGTCGAAACGCTCCCCGGTCATCCAAAACTTGTTCCGAACATACGCCCAAGTTCGAAATCATCATATGAACCTATTGGAACCTTAAAATCCCGATTCCGAGGTCGTTTACTAAAAATGTTGACCGAAGTCAAACTTGGCCTTTAAGGCCAACCTTCAGGAACTAAGTGTTCCATTTCCAACCCAACTCTTCCAAATCCCGAAGCAACCATCCCCACAAGTTATAAATCAGTGAAATCAAGTACGAGAAGTCTTATTTAGGGGCACGAGGGTCTAGAAAGCAAAATGAACGGTCGGGTCGTTACATTCTACACCCCTTAAAAAAACATTCGTCCTCGAACGGATCTAGAATCATACCTGGAGTGCTGAATAGGTGTGGATATCTGCTCCACATATCCTCCTCGGACTCCCAAGTCACCTCCTCGATTTGTTGGCCCCTCCATTGGACCTTCACAACCATAACCCTCTTAGACCTCAGCTGGAGATCCTGCCTGTCAATAATAGCAACTAGTTTCTCCTCGTAGCCCAACCTCTCGTCTAGCTGAATGGTACTGAAATCTAACACATGAGATAAGTAGGCGTGGTACCTCTGGAGCATAGACAAATGAAAAATGGATGAACTCCTGATAAGCTGAGAGGTAAACCGAGCTCATAAGCAACCTCTCCAACTCGCCTCAACACCTCAAATGGGCGTATAAACCTGGGGCTCAACTTGCCCTTCTTCCTGAACCTCATAATACCCTTCATCGGCAAGACTTTCAATAGAACCTTATCGTCGACCATAAATGGTACATCACGCCCTTTCTGATCCGCATAACTCTTTTGTCATGACTGTGCTGTGCGAAGTCTCTCCTGAATTAGCTTTACCTTTTCCAAAGAATCCTTTACCAAATCAGTACCATATAACTTAGTCCCGCAAGACTCAAACCACCCGATGGGAGAACGGCATCACTGACCATATAAAGCCTCAAATGGAGCCATCTCAATGCTGGACTGATAGCTATTGTTGTAGGCAAACTCATCCAAGGGCAAGAACTGATACCATTGCCCTCCAAAGTCAATCACACATGCTCTGAGCATATCCTCTAATATCTGAACTATTCACTCCGACTGCCCGTTGGTCTGAGGGTGAAATGTTGTGCTGAGCTCTACATGGGTGCCCAACACACCCTGTACTTCTCTCCAGAAATGCGAGGTGAACTGAGGACCCCTATTTGATATGATGGACACAGGCACACCGTGCAACCGAACTATCACCCAAATGTAGATCTGGGCCAACCTCTTCGAAGTATAAGTAGTGGCTACTGGAATGAAATGTGACGACTTGGTCAACCTGTCCACAATAAGCCAAACTGCATCAAACTTACGCAAAGTCTATGGCAACCCAACTACGAAGTCCATAGTGATTCGCTCCTATTTCAACTCAGGTATAGATATCTGTTGGAGTAGGCCTCCTGGCCTCTGGTGCTCATACTTAACTTGTTGGCAATTTAAATATCTAGCCATATACTCCACTATGTCTTTCTTCATCCGCCGCCACCAGTAGTGCTGCCTCAGGTCACGATACATCTTCGTAGCACCAAGATGAATAGAATACCAAACTTTGAGCCTCCTGTAGAATCCTCTCCCTCAGTCCATCAACATTAGGAACACATAGGCAACGCTGAAGTCGCAGAACACCATCCTCTCCAATAGAAACCTCCTTGGCACCACCCTATAGTACTGTCTCCCGGAGAACTGCCAAGTGCGGATCATCAAAGTGCCGAGCCTTTATCTATCCCAATAATGAGGACTGAGCAACAACACATGCAAGAACTCCATTGGACTCTGAAATGTCCAGCCTCACAAGTCTGTTAGCCAAGGACTGAATGTCCAAAGCTAGTGGCCTCTCCTCCACTAAAATGAATGCCAAGCTACCCATACTCTCTGCCTTCCTGCTTAAGGCATTTGCAACCACATTCGCCTAGCCGGATGATAAAGAATAGTGACGTCATAGTCCTTCAGAAACTCAAGCCATCTACGCTGCCTCAAATTAAGGTCCCTCTGCTTGAACATGTGTTGCAAGCTGCGGTGGTCTATATAAACCTCACAAGACACCCCATACAAGTAATGTCTCAAAATCTTAAGGGCATGAAAAATCGCTGCCAACTCCAAATCGTGCACGGGGTAGTTATTCTCATGAACCTTAAAATGGCGTGAAGAATATGCAATAACTCGCCTCTCCTGCATCAACACACATCCCAAGCCAATGCGTGAAGCATCGCAATAAACTGTATACATCCCCGAACCGGAAGGCAACACCAGAACTGGTGTTGTGGTCAAAGCTGTCTTGAGCTTTTGGAAGCTTGCCTCACACTCGTCGGACCATCGGAATAGGGCACCCATTATGGGGCAATCTAGTTAAAGAGGCTGCAATGGATGAAAAGCCCTCCACAAATCGACGATAATAACCCGTCAATCCCAAGAAACTCCTGATCTCGGTCGCTGAAGTAGGGCGTAGCCAACTTTGAACTGCCTCAATCTTCTTAGGATCCACCTTGATACCCTCTACGGATACCATATGTCCCAAGAATGCCATTGAATCTAACCAAAACTCACACTTGGAGAACTTAACATACAACTTTTGTTCCCGCAAGGTCTGGAGCACTACTCTCAAATGCTGCTCGTGCTTCCCCAGGCTACATGAGTAGATCAAGATGTCATCAATGAAGAAAATGAAAAAAGAATCAATATAAGGCCTGAACACTCTGTTCATCAAATCCATGAACACTGTTGGGGCATTAGTCAAGCCAAAGGACATCACCAGGAACTCATAATGGCCATATCTAGAACGGAAGGCAGTCTTCGGAACATCTAAGTCTCGAATCCTTAAATGATGGTACCCCGATCTCAAGTAAATCTTAGAAAACACTCTAGCACCTTGTAACTGGTCAAACAAATCATCGATGCGCGGCAACGGGTACTTGTTCTTGATGGTTACTTTATTCAACTAGCAGTAGTCAATACACATCCGCATATTCCCATCCTTCTTCTTCACAAATAACACTGGAGCACCCCAAGGTGATACACTCAGTCTGATAAACCCCTTAGCTAGAAACTCCTCAAGTTGTTCCTTCAATTCCTTCGGAGCCATACGGTATGGTGGAAAAGATGTAGGATGCGTGCCTGGAGCTAATTCAATGCAAAGATCAATATCACGATATGGTGGCATGCGTGAAAGGTCTAAAGAAAACACATCGACAAACTCCCGAACCACTGGTACTGAATCAATCATCGGAGACTCTGCGGTTGTGTCCCGCACATAAGCAAGATAAGCCAAACAAACCTTCTCGACCACATTGAACCTTCAGAAAAGAAACAACCTGACTAGCTGTACTAACTGAGGAACCTCTCAACTCCAATCTCGGCAACTTAGGCATGGCTAAAGTAACAGTTTTGGCATGGCAATCTAGGATGGAATGATAAGGAGATAACCAATCCATGCTCAGGATGACCTCAAAATCAGTCATATCAAGTAACAAGAGGTCCGCTCTGGTCTCGAACCCACATAATGTGACCACACGGGACCGATAGATCCAGTCCAGAACCACAAAATCACCTACAAGAGTGGACACATAAACATGAGTGCCCAAGGACTCACGAGGAATATCCAGGAAATGAGCAAACAAAGATGATACATATGAATAGGTAGACACTGGATCAAATAATACTGAAGCCTCCCTACCGCAGACGGAGATAATACTTATGATTACGGCATCTGAGGCCAATGCATCTGGTGTGGCCGAAAAAGCATAGAATCTGGCCGGAGCGCCGGCTGGCTGGCCTCTACCTGACTGAACAGAAGCTGGATGACCTCCCCTTGCCTAGCCTCCACCTCTAGGACGACCCCTACCATCCTGTCTCCCACCTTTGGGTGGCCGGACATCCGATGATGAAACCATAGGATGATGACCCTACTGCACTACCTTGCCCCGAAGTCTGGGGAAAAACCTCTTCAAGTGACTCGAATCTCCACACTTATCGCAACCTCTCGGCACCATAGCCTGCTCCCTAAAGACTAGCCCTCATGGCCGGAATAACCACTGAAGGAACCCTGAATGGCCGGGGGACGATATGAACTCTCTGGCATGGCACTAGAATAAGCGTTGGAAGAACCCTGATGACTAGAATACCCTCCAGAGGAACCCTGAATAGCTGGTGGGCGATAAGAACTCTCCGACATCACGCTGAAATAAGGCGTCACTAGAGCACCTCGAGGTGGTGGTGCTAAATATGGGGACCTGCTGAGCTGGCCTCTCCCAAACTGACCTCTGCCCCTAGCCGGAGTACCTCTAAAATCTCTAGAAAATCGAGCCCTCTTGTCCTGTTTTCCATGCTCTCTACTCCTTAGACGGTAGCCCTCAATCATGCGAGCGAACTTCACTACTAGCGGACAAGAAGTCCCCATCTCCACCTCTCAGGCCATGTTGGCCCTAATACTAGAGTGCAATCCTGCTACAAACCTCCGCACTCTCTCTGCATCAGTAGGAAGTATCATAAGTGCATGACGAGATAACATAGAAAACCTCACCTCGTAGTCGGCCACTGTCATATGACCCTGCTCAAGCTGCTCAAACTGATACTGCAACTCTTCCCTCTTAGAGGGTGGAATATACTTGTCCAGGAATAGCTGCATGAAATGCTCCCAAGTGATGGAAGAAGAATCCGTGGCCTGCCAAGAACATAAAACAACCACCATCTACAGGCCCTGCCCTCTAGCTGGAAAGTAGTGAAGTCAACCCCATGAGACTCCAGTATCCTTATGTTGTGCAGTCTGTCCCTGCACCTATCAATGAAATCTTGAGCATCCTCATGATGCTCGCCCCCGTGACAAGAGGGTGAAGTCTGGTCCATCTGCCTAATAGCTTCTGCGGATCACCGTCCGCAGCTGGTCTGGGCTCACATGCTGCTGTTGCTACTGGTTGGGACCCACCCACTGGTAGTGTACCCTGAGTCTGATAAACCGCAGTTGCATGTCCTCGGGCCTAGGCAATAGGGGCATGTGCTCCCCCTCCCGCCTGAGATGTGGCTGGGTCCGTTGGAAATAAACCAGCCTGGGTCATGGTATCCATGAACCGCATCATACGGCCCATGACCTCGTGAAAGCCCGGCGTCGTCATGAAATACACTGAGGCAGGATCTGCGGCGGGCACCTCTCCTTGCTTCTCAAAGATAGGATCCTCTGCTGGATCCGCTGGTGGTGCAACTAGGGCAGATCTAGGACGCCCTCGTCCCCTACCTCGGGTCGGTGCCCTCCCTCAGCCTCTGTCTCGGCCTCTAACAATGGGGGCAATAGATCCTCCTGAGTCTGGATTGTCGGCAATACGTGTCCTCACCATCTAAGAGAGAATAGAAGAGTGAGATTTAATATACTATCAACTGCAAATAGAAGATGAATAAAGAGAAATTTTCCTAACACCCTATAGCCTCCCGAAGATAAATACAGACGTCTCTGTACCGATCCACAAGACTCTATTAGGTTTTCCCATTACTTGTGAGACCTACGTGAACCTAGAGCACTGATACCATGTTGTCATGACCCAAATTCTAATCTAGGTCGCGATGGCGCCCAACACCGATGTGAGGCAAGCCAACACAATTAATCTAGTGAGTCCCATTTATTTTTATAAAAACTTTTCGAACAGTACCTAAGTTTCAATCACTACGCATGTGGAAAAAACAAATCTCAAAGGCAAATTTAATTGCAATGATCAAAAGAAGTCAAATTTAAATAATTACATCCCCAAAAGAATAGTCTACCAATGTGTGTGCCAGGAAATAGTGTCACAAATATACGGGCATCTAGTAGAATGAATAAAAGAATACATCTACTTTACTGTCTAAATAGAATAGACATAATAAGCAAAAGAAAAGACTCCAACACGCTGCTGAACGACATCAAAAGAACAAGCTCACCGTGGAATCTCTGTCTTAGAAATCAAGAACGTGATCCGGACTGGTAACCAGATGCACCTACCTCAGAACCTGTACAATTAAGTACAAAAGCATAGCATGAGAACATAAACATTATGTACCCAGTAAGTATCCAGTCTAACCTCGAAGAAGTAGTGACGAGGGGTCGACTTGACACTCACTAGGGACAAACAATTTATTTAAATATAAGGCTAAGCTCGAGGATAAATAGAAAATAGTGAGAAGAAATGACAAGTCTTTCCACAATGATATTTATGGTTCAATTCTATCATTTTCGGTTGACCATGTATATTCCAGGCTTTTAAAAAAATCTAACGAAAACATGGGAAAGTACAAAACAGATAGCATGCGCAGGAAATGCCGAGGACGTACGACTCGATCCAACAAAATAATAAATGTGCATTGCCGAAGGATCGAACGACGCGAACCATAGATGCATCTATTAACCTGCCGAGGCGAACGGCCCGCTCATATGAGAGTAGTGGAGAGAATCACCCTGCTCGTCGAATATAACTTTTGAAGATTTCACACATAAACATAGTATATCCTTGACTCAACTTCTCAACTAGAGTTGGTGGTGGGACCTGTTGGCATAATGCACGCTGGAACGATACGTTTTTTCAGGCCCCTTTGATATGTTATTAGTCAAGCGCTAGCGCCCCTTTAAAGTAAGTCTTTTCTGTTATCAATGAAACCGAAAGAAAGAAAGAAAACCAGTGCGTTTCGTATAGATCGAGACTTGTAGCTTGATTATTTACTCATTCAGTACTGGGAAAAATTGCAGCAAATCGTTCAATAACACTTCTTCCAATTTCTTGCTCAATGATATCCGACGATCTCGTGAAACTCTTTCATTTCATAGAAGTGAATTCTTATTCTTACGAAGCAAATAGCATTTCCTATTGATTTGTCCCCTGAACTGGACCTATTCTGATTCTGAATTATCCGTCGCTACGCTGTTCCCAAGGACTAGCAAAATCGAAATAGCGAATTTCTTGGGTCATCTCAATGGGTTTAGAAACCACACGTTTTTCTAGATCATCATAGCGTACTTCCACATATCCACTCAGAGGAAGGCCTTTTCTAATGGATGACCCTCGAAACCATAATCTGTTGATATACGACGTAGAGTCGGATGATTGATGGAAGAAACACCAAACATATCCCAAACTTCTCGCTCCCACCAGCCCGGCTGATGGAAATAGACTGACTACCGGAGTTATTCGTGTTACTTCATCTGCACTGGTTTGAACACAAATGCGTGAGTTATACCGAATACTCAGTAAATTATAGACCACTTCAAATCTTTGTTTTCGAGAGGGATAATCAACTCCGCAAATATCGATCAAAACTTGAACCCTTGTATAGGTATGCAATTTCAGAAAGCACACCAATTGAAATACGTAGTCCGTATTGGTATCAGATCTATTCCCATGTTCCGATATTTCCATTGTTTTGACTCATTTCTTGGGTAAAGTCTCCCAACTATATTTGAAAATGAATTGGTTATCCATAAAGAGAAAGAAAGTTTTCTTCTAGTTCCGCTTCTTGCTCTTCCAATTCAGAAAGACTTGTCAGAAATTGTCAGTTGGGTTGGTCCGACCAAGAAAGGCATGGGACTTTTGGGCATTGCTTGGGCCGAGTGTTGTATGGCTACCTAGTGATTTACAAACACCAACACTGTAAACTTTCTATATATCTTTCTCCATCCAATAAAAGACGTCCATGCCATAGAGAATCTGGCTCGGCAAAAACGAGACTAGGGACCATGCTCCCCGCTTTCTTCTTATGGTTACTATTAGAACACAAGCCAAGGAACTCAAAACCACAACACAAGCACCCTTTATTTACTAGTTTTGGAGTTTTCACCCTTTTCTTCGGCTTTGGTGAAGGTAAATAGTCAAAAAAGTTCCCCGTAGAACGCGAGCGTTGAGGCTTTCATCGAAACAAAGAGAGAGGCCCAGCTGGTACTTTTTTCTATGTTAGCCAGGTGAAAGGATTGCTTGACTATAAATAGATTAGTGTATTAAGTAAGGAACTACTAAAACCTCTATTCCCGTTTTTGGGCTATAAGACTCTTTGCTTCCAGCGAGCTAGGTGCATAAGCTTTTTTTACTACAAAAATGATTCCTCCCCCGGCAAAAAGTGGTCCGCCAACTAAACTTGCCTTGTTGTGATAGGGGTACCGCCTTTTCATTCCCACAAAGGAGCCATAGCTTTACTTAGATAGGGCTTGACTGCCTTACCTTCTATTATATTAGTAAAGGGCCTTTAGGCTAGACTTTACTAATATAATATCAAGTAAAGGGGCATGTATCCTTTTTTTTGTAAACAAAGAGGGCTACTTCACGAGCCGCTACTAATAATAAAAAAGGTTCACAATGTGTTCAGTCTATAGTGACAAAAGGAACATTTCCGCCGGAGGGGTTTGTCTCTATGGAAAAAGTATTCACTACTGCTTACAGCTCCTTCATTCACTCGTCTTGCTACTTTGGAACAGTTCAGCGGACACGTGGAGTCGAACGCCTCTCTACAATGTTGCGTAGGTAGACTGATTATTGTAGGTGAGTGTCTCTAGTAGGTTTATGTTTAGCAACAGAAAAAGGTGAGGTTCTTATTTCTTACCTGAGAAAATTTACAAGGGGGAAGTCTCAAAAGGCATATGAGTGCGCCTCTCGTAGACGAATATCGACTCAGTCCGCTCCTACTGCGCGGGAGTCTCAGCCGGTCAGTGTCGGGTCGGCCCCTAGGGCACTATTCCCCTTGCGAGTGGTTCAGCCATCAAGCTACTTTGTGGGGTAGGGGACCAGACTGGTGACTGCTGCGGTTGTTGTCTACAGGGTATGTGACACCCCACAAAATGTCTAGTGCTGAGCCAGGAGATTTTTCTTTGGATCGTTACAACGCTCGTTGAACGGTTCAAGTAGAAGTGAATAGGTAAGAAGTAGAACTTCTTTTAAAAATTTATAATTTACTTAAAACCTTCAAATTTATAAGAATCTTGAAATAATTTCCAATCAATACAATTAACGCATAAATGGATAAACAGTGTTCACAAAGCATGGTGTGGCCTAAACTACCCGGACATAACAAGAATAGTCACTACGTACAGACCCACGTCACTTTGTACGTGCGTAGTCCCCCATAATTATTTATATATCATATAGGTTCACGTATGGGAAAATTTCCCTCTTAGAAGGTTATAAAGGAGACTTACCTCGTTTCGAGCCTACTTCCAACTCAAGAATGTGCCCGAACCTCCGAATTAGTCGCCCCACAACTCGAAACTTACCAAACATCACATAAACTGTCACGACCCAAAACCGGTCCAAGTCGTGATGGCGCCTAACGGCGAGATTAGGCAAGCCAACGAACAACAATAACAATAAAAATGCGGAATACAATAACAATATGGGGTAAGGCCGCAGAAACAAACTGAACCACAACTAGGCCCAATATATGTACAACCCCGATAACTACAACAAGTGTGTGCCAGGACTAGTGTCACAGTGTCAACGGGCGGCTACATAGATACAATAGTAGAAATACATATACAAAATATACAAGCCGCAGTCTGGAACAAAAGACTGAGCAAAATGAAACTAGAAGGCTCCAGAGGTGCTGCCAGGAAAACGCCAAGAAGACAGCTCACCGTGTGGAGCGACGTCGCGATCAGTATCTATCAACAAGCGGACGACCAGACGGACCAGCCTCAATACCTGCACGGTCAAGTGCAGAAAAAGAAAGAAAGTGCAGCATGAGTACATATAATCACATATGTACCCAGTGAGTATCCCGTCTAAACTCGTAAAGAGTAGTGACGAGAGGTAGAATACATACTCACTAAGGTCCAGTACATAATAAAATAAAATACATGCTGAGCAATAAATCATATGAGAAAGTACATCAAGTATAAGAACATGTAAGCAACAATCAGTAACTGATCTCAAACATAGTCTTCCTTTGTAAGCTATTCATAGTTATATTACTTGTTCTCTTTCTCATTATCCGAAATGTCTTATCTTTATTCTCAATTGTTCACTTCCCAGTACTCTGTATTGTTTCTCAACTCACCCTCGTACGATCCCAACTCAATGCAAATGCGGATGAATGCAATGCGTATATATATATATATATATAACCGACACGGACAAGACTATCGGCCGAAGTCATAAGGGTGGGTCATAGGGACTGACTCGGTCATAAAGCTCCACATGTTCGCGAATCATACATGCGACCCGTTTACTGACTCGATAGTGATAAGCTCCCCACGATCGCGAATCATACCTGCGACTCGTGTGCTGACTATGCAAAGTAAAACTCTCCCCGATCACGAATCATGCCTATGACTCGGGGGCCGATGAAAATAGTAGTATAATTCTCCCTGATCACGAATCAAACCTGTGACTCAGGGGCAAGTAAAATAATCTGATCTCTCCCTGATCACGTATCAAACCTATGATTCAGGA
>ML252740.1:0-19726 GCA_005239495.1 Nicotiana undulata | reverse complement strand
GTCCAAATATACCAACAAGTCCTAAATCACTAAGCGGACTCGCTCGAACTTTCGAAACACGAAGAACAATGGTGGAATCTCGAAATCAAACCCCAAACTTATTTAATCAACACTTAGGAACTTAAAATTCAAGAATTCGTTTCAAATACGCCGAACCGGCCTAAACTGCTCGGAATGGCATCAAACTTTGCAGATAAATTATAAATGACACCACGGAACTATTCCCGGTCTCGGAATCTCACTCGGACCTCGGGAACATCACATCACTTTCCAAGCCACATTTCAATTTCTTTAAAACTTCAAAACCTCATTTTGATCCGAAACCACTCAATTCACGCCCGTTTTACACCAAATTTTACAAATAAGACAAATAATATATCATAAACCTATTCCGGGCTCCGAAACCATAATACAGGCCCGGTAACACGGTTTTCACATAATTATTCACTTTCATATTCCTTTATTATTTTCAGAAAACAATTTCTTTTAAAAATTCATTTCTCGGGCTTGAGACCTCGGAATTCGATTCCGAGCATATGCCCAAGTCCCATAATTTCCTACGGACCTTCCGGGACCGTCGAATCATAGGTCCAGGTCCGTTTACCAGAAATGTTGACCAAAGTCAACTATATTCATTCATTAATTATCAAAGACTCATTTTCATCAACTTTTCACATAATAGCTTCCCGGCTACACGCCCGGGCTGCGCACGTATAACGAGGTGAGACTAACGGAGGCTCTCGGAGCCTTGGAACACAGATAAAGCTTAAATTACATAAGATGACCTTTTGGGTCATCACAGTTTACTCACATCGGGAAAGAAAAATAGCATTTAGACATGGTAGGGAAAATATAAATTTGATAACTACCCTAGAGTCAAGTAATCACTGAAGGAATATGGAATCAAGGGAACCAAAGACATGTTGAGAGACATATTAGGAGGGATACAAGATCATAATTGATAGAAAGGCCTTAACACTGATTCGAACACATTATATAGGCAAGACAAACATTGCAAAGATTCAAAGCAATATGAGCAAGTGAACTCGTTGCAAACAGGAGCAGTCTAGAATGCATTAAGCTAAAAAGTTGCAAACAGGAGCAGTCTAGAATGCATTAAGCTAAACAAACTCAAGAGGGTTCATATTATTCAAGTTAAGCATGAACAATCTCGGAACCAGCAACATTAGGTGAAATTAAAACACTCAAGAGACTCAAAACAAGTGCAAAGTTGACAGAATCACGCGTAAAAATAACCCTGAAACACATTGGACCATGAAATTTAGAGATGAGAACATATACAAATCATAGATACAGAGGAACGAAACTACAAAGATTCAGTAACTCACCAGTTAAGCGAGAAAAGAAAGAATAATGCCTACAATAGCAAGAACCCAGAATTTCTGGCCTTGGCTTTCAGCCAGCCAAGAACCAGAGTATGAACAAGATAATGAAGAAACCACATAGCAAAGCTTTAAATTTTTTTGTGAGATAATAGCGATTTCGGTCTGTCCTAAAGGGGAATGGGGAATGGGTTTATAGTAAAATCGGATACACAAACAAGGAAAATAGTTGAATAAACACAGGTAAGGAAATAAATCAAGTAAACACAGGCGAAGAAAAGGGGGAAATCTCGGATGCAGGTCAGTAAAATAAGCATAAAAGGAAAAGTATCAAACTCCAAACTCTAGTTAGGGTTTTAAACTCGAAATAGGACAACTGGTATGGAGGATCCAGTTCATCTCACATATATGGACGGAATATTACACAAATCTTTAATATTGAGTGGATTTTTGTCCGGTATAGAGGTGGTATTTTAAGAAATTAGGCAAATACCTAAGTATTATCAGAATCGAATAACTAGTACCAAGGGAATGCAAACATGGTGAGCGAATAATGGTGAAATCCCATTATCAATGGGATTTGGAGAGTGGATTTAGGGGTGTGACGGCTAGGGTTCATGAGAGATGAGAGACGAGGGAATCCGGGGCGGCGAGGTAGTGTAAAGTGATTTGGGGTAGGGGTTTGGTGTGTTTAAAGGGGAGGGTGTAACGTGGACCGTTGATCTCAGAGATCAACAGCCACGATTTTAAGGGGTTCTAGTTCGGGTGTTTAAGTGAGTATAAGGGTGTTGGGTTAGATCCGAAAATAGGGAATTTTAGGGTTAAATTTTAAATACCCACTATTTAACAATTAAATAATTTATAAAAATAATTAATAAATAACAAAAATATCACTTGTGCATGAAATGATTAAAAATAATTACTTAACACTATAAAAGAAATGTAAAAGTTATTTTATGTATAAATGATATAATTATATATGTGTATGGGCTATTATTGCAAATGTGCAATTTAGCCCTAAAAATGTAAATGTAATTATGATAAATGCACTGAAAATATTAAAAACCTCATATTGGTACAAATTATAAGTTTATATGAATAAATCATCATGAAAATAATTTGGAGGGTAATTATTGGATATTTATATGATAACATGCATAAAGAAATTAATTTAAAGCCTTTAAAATTATGGAATATTATAAAAAAAATACTTGTGTGTGCTTATAGATCAAATGATGATGCGTATGCATTATTTTGAAAGTTTATATATATATTTGGAAAATATGAGGGAAAATTGGGTATCAACAGTTGCCCATCTTTACCCGAGAAGGATGAAAGAGGTGTCGGGTAACGAAATGATGAACGATTTTTACCGAATGAGGTGATTTTGAAAAATATAGGCCGAACCCTGGTTTTTGTGCTGCCTATATATCCCTGGTTTTACAGGAATCAAGTCATGTGTAGGTTTGGATCCAACGGTGGAATAAATGATGGAGTTATTGTAAGAACGGACAAGATATTCTGGACTGGACAACTTGGGATTGTGAATGGATGTATCTGGGAATGGTTATGGGCACTTGAAAGGTTATAAAATGGGAATGGGTAATGGAAGGTGGTTGGTTACGTTTGAAATAATTATAGGACATGAACGTTGAATGGAAACCGAAGCGAAGATTGCTCCCGTTAGGAAAACAGTTATTTCCTGGATCACCTACAAACTCAAAATACGATGCATGAAGAAAATATATATATATATATATATATATATATATATATATATATTATTGCATATATTTAAACATGACGCAAACTCCCTCTGGACCATGGAGTTTGGACAGTGAGGATGATGTCCTTAGACCATGATGTCCCGGGCCATGAATTGTGCGGTAAGGGGTTCGCGGGCCATGAAATGATGTTCTCGGGCTATGAAGATACTTCCTCCGGACCATGATGCCTTTGAATAATGATGTGCAAGATTAAGAGATCCTCAGGTCGTGGCATGGTGTCTTCCGACTATGAGGATGATGCCTTTGGACTATGACGCCTTTGGACAAGTTGGCTATATATCAGCCCATGAGATGCAGAGACATGATGCCAGAGATAATAACAATACAGAGCATAGTCTTGCGTAGAATCGGGTGCAGAGCTTAGCCCCGAAATAGAATAATGCAAGGTTTAGGATAGAGCAACATATGTGTTTATGCAAAGAGAGACAATGCTTAGTATCGTGCGGGTAAGGCAAAGCTTAGCCTTATGCAAATAGAGAGGCAGGGCTTAGCCTCATGTAGGATTCGAGATAGTGCTTAGTCTCATGCAATAAGAAGGCAATGCTTAGCCTTATGCAGATAGAGAGGCAGAGCTTAGCCTCATGTAAGATTTTGAGACAGTGCTTAGTCTCATGCAAATGGAAGGAAATGCTTAGCCTTATGAAAATATAGAGGCAGAGCTTAGCCTCAAGCAGAGAGAAGGCAATGCTTAGACTTATGCAAATGAGGAGGCAGGGCTTAGCCTTGTGCAAGATTTGAGATAGTGCTTAGTCTCATGCAAGGAGAAGGCAATGAGGCAGGGCTTAGCCTCATACAGAGAGAAGTAAATGCTTAGCCTTATGCAAATGAGGAGGCAGGGCTTAGCCTCATACAAGATTTGAGACAATGCTTAGTCTCATGCAAGGAGAAGGCAATGCTTAGACTTATGAAAATAGGGAGGCAGGGCTTAGCCTCGTGAAGAGAGAACGCAATGCTTAGACTTATGCAAATAGAGAGGCAGGGCTTAGCCTCATGCAGGATTTGAGACAATGCTTAGTCTCATGCAAATGGACGAGCAGTAAGTAAGAGCGAAGTATTCTTAGATAGAGATATATTTATGTCTGGTGATTTTGTCATTATGACGATACTTGTAGTTATGACATATTCCTGCATCCAAAGAAAAATTGTGAGTTTTGCGGGGAAGGTTGGTTTGTACCTTTGTCTGCTTGCTTTGCTCCACTCTTCCCGAGGATCCTATTCAAGTCACTATAGGTAGCATTTGGCTAAAAATAAAGTTTTCCGAAAAGTTTGCGTGTATGGTTTTCAAGTAATATGCAAATTAAGAAATCAATTAAATGAACCAGTAACTGTGACGTTATCAGAGACAATGCAACCTCCTTGCCATAGAATTTTGAGGGTCCTCCTCAAAATTCTTCCCCAGTTATCTAAACAAACTTCTGGTTGTTCCGCATGCAGTGTCGTTAGCTGAACTTGCTTCGGAATTTTAAGGGGCCTCCTCAAAATTCTGCCCCAGTTTCTGATTGTGGGGAAAATGGAAATTTTATTGAATTGGGACCGAACCCATAGGGCTGCCTACGTATCCCCTATTAAACGGGAATCAGGTCAAGCGTAGTTCAATTAAATCATATGAAGAAATGTAAATAGTTTACATATAGTATCTTTTAACTGCATCTGAATTGATGGGCTTTGGCCAAATTTCTCCGTCCATCTCTTCGAGTATGAGTGCTCATATGGTTAGTACCCTGTGAACCATGTAAGGGCCTTGCCAGTTGGGTGAGAATTTTTCTTTGGCTTCATCTTGGTGTGGAAAGATCCGTTTCAACACCAGCTGCCCCGGTGTGAACTGTCTAGGTTTGACCCTTTTGTTGAAGCCTCTAGACATCCTATTTTGATAAAGCCGACCATGACACACTGCATTCATTCTTTTTCCATCTATGAGGGTTAATGGCTCATAGCAGCTCCTTATCTATTTTGCATCACTGAGTTCGGATTCTTGTATAATTCTCAAGGAAGGAATTTTTACCTCGGTGGGGATGACGGCTTTAGTACCGTATACCAATAGGTAAGGAGTTGCGTCAGTTGACGTGCGGACTGTGGTATGGTATCCCAATAAGGCAAATGGTAACTTCTCATGCCATTTCTTGTGATTCTCTACCATCTTCTTTAGTATCTTCTTGTTGTTATTGTCAACGACCTCCACGGCTCCGTTCAATTGAGGCTTGTATGATGTGGAATTCTTGTGCTTGATCTTGAAATGTGGAATTCTTATGCTTGATCTTGAAAGTTTAACACATAGCTTTCATCAGATCACTGTTGAGATTGGCGACATTGTCGGTGATGATGGATTCTGGAACCCCGAAGCGACAAACAATACGATCCTGACAAAGTCTGCGATGGCTTTCTTGGTTACAGCTTTGTAGGACGCAGCTTCAACCCATTTTGTGAAATAATCGATGGCCACTAAAATGAACCTGTGCCTGTTCGAAGCGGTGGGTTTGATTGGACCGATGACATCCATTCCCTAGGCAGCAAACGGCTAAGGTGCACTTGTTGCATTGAGCTCGTTTGGTGGCACTCGTATAATATCTGCATGTATCTGGCACTAGTGGAATTTTTTGACATATCGGGCGCAGTCTGTTTCCATAGTCATCCAAAAATATCTGGCCTTGATTATCTTCTTGTCTAGGATGAAATCGTTCATATGTGGGCCGCAAGTTCCTGCATGTATTTCTTCAAGCAATTTGGAAGCCTCTTTGGCGTCAACACACCGTAACAGTCCTAGATCAAGAGTTCTTCTATACAAAATTCCTCCGCTTTGGAAGAAATGGTTGGACAACCTCCGAAGTGTGCGTTTTTGAGTATGGCTTGCATGCTCTGGGTATTCTCCGTTTGCCAAATATTCCCTAATATCGTGGAACCACGGATTTCCATATGTTTCTTCTTCGACGTGAGCACAATAAGCAGCCGATTATAGATTCTCACCGGAATGGGATCGACGAAATTGTTATCTGGATGTTGTATCATGGAGGAGAGAGAGGCCAATGCATCTGCAAATTCATTCCAGATTCTGGGGACATGTCTGAACTCTATCTTCGTGAACCTCTTCATCATCTCTTATACGTGATGCAGATATGGTAGTATCTTGGTATTCTTCGTCGCCCATTCTCCTTGTACCTGGTGCACCGGCAGGTCTGAGTCACCAATTACCAGCAATTCCTGAACATTCATGTCGACAACCAAATTGAGCCTAATATGCAGGCTTCATACTCCGCTATATTGTTGGTACATGGAAACCTGAGTTTTGCAGACATCGGGTAGTGCTGACCAGTTTTCGATACCAAGATGGCTCTGATACCAACTCCCTTGAAATTTGCAGCTTTGTCTAAAAACAGTGTTTAACCGTTGTAGGCTTCAGCAATATCTTCTCCTACAAATGACACTTCTTCGTCAGGAAAATACATTTTTAGTGGCTCATATTCTCCTCCTACGGGATTTTCAGAAAGATGATCTGCTAATGTTTGTCCCTTGACTGCCTTCTGAGTTACGTAGATGATATCAAACTCACTCAACTATATTTGTCACTTGGCCAGTTTTCCTATAGGCATAGGCTTCTGAAAGATGTACTTTAGAGGATCCATCCTTGATATGAGATATGTGGTATAGGCACAGAAGTAGTGCCTCGGTTTCTGAGTTATCCATGCTAGAGCACAGCAGGTGCGTTCCAGCAAAGAATATCATGCTTCATAAGGTGTGAACTTCTTTTTCACATAAAATATGGCTTGCTCTCTTCTTCCCGTCTCGTCATGTTGTCCCAAAATACAACTGAAATCCCCATCTAATACGGAAAGATAAAGTAGTAGTGGTCTACCAGGTTCTGGTGGGACTAGGACTAGTGGTGTGGACAGGTATTCCTTGATTTTGTCAAAAGCCTTCTGACAGTCCTCAGTCTAGCTGGTTGCGGCATCCTTCTTTAGCATTTTGAAAATTAGTTCACATATCACCATGGATTGTACTATGAAGCGGTTGATATAGTTGAGATGTCCCAGGAAACTCATCACGTCCTTCTTGTTCTTTGGTGGTGGTAACTCTTGGATAGCTTTGGCCTTTGACGGGTCCAACTTGATTCCTCGGCGGGTGACAATGAACCCTAATAATTTTCCGGTAGGAACCCCAAAGTCACATTTTGCGGGGTTCAGCTTTAGATTGTACTTTCGCAACCGGTCAATGAACTTTCTCAAATCCGCTATGTGATATGTGGCCTTCTTGGATTTGATGATGATGTCGTCCATATATACTTCTATTTCTTTGTGTATCATGTCGTGGAAGATGGTCGTCATGGCCCTCATGTAGGTGGCCCCAGCATTCTTCAGGCCGAATGGCAACATTTTGTAGCAATATACTCCCCATGGTATAATGAAGGCTGTTTTTTCTGTGTCTTCCTCGTCTATCCAAATCCGATGATAACCCGCGAAACAATTAACAAAAGATCGGTGCCCATGCTTGGCGCAGTTGTCAATTAGTATGTGTATATTTGGCAGTGAGAAATTCTCCTTGGGACTTGCTTTGTTTAAATCCGGATAGTCGACACACACCCTGACTTTCCCGTCCTTCTTTGGAACCGGCACACTGTTGGCTAACCAGGTTGGATATTCAACTACCCTGAGGACTTTGGCTTTGATTTGCTTGGTGACTTCCTCCTTGAGTTTCAGGCTCATGTATGGTTTGAATTTTCTGAGTTTCTGATTTACCAGTGGACATATTGGATTGGTAGGCAACTTGTGGGACGCTATGGATGTGCTCAATCCGGTCATATCGTCATACGACCATGCGAAAATGTCCTCATACTCCCTCAGGAAACGAGTGTATTGTCCTTTCTCTGAAGGTGACAAGTGAATGCTTATGCGAGTTTCTTTGACGGTTTTAGGATCTCCCAAGTTGACTATCTCGGTCTCGTCCAGGTGGTTTGTTCTCAACTTCTCTGACGATTTCCTCATGTATCACATATTCTTCTTCTATCTCTTCCGAGTTACCATCCTTATGTTGCGTTGTCTCATTACATCTCACAGTTGTTGGTTCATCAAGGTAAGAAATAGTAATGTTGTAGAGGAAAAATATGAAAGATAATGATAATAAAACGTCAAATTATTGATAAATGTTGAAATGACAAACAAAGTAGCGTTTAAATGACTTCAAACAATGTTTTCCAAAACAAAATAAAGATATTTTTAAAACAAAATGCTCAAAAGAATTGTTTTTCAAATCACACTAGTAGCCATGCTACCCCGAGACTCGTCTGGCCCTGGATGGTGTGGAGGTCCAATTCCTGAGAATTATTTCCCTCTCCACTGTCTGGATGATAAGGCCTTCTTCCTCCTCCTCAACTATCACATTGTAGTCCATATCTTCTTCTTCCAAAATAGGTTCCTTAGACCAGCCAAAGCTTCCTCTTCTTCAGATCCCCATATTGTTTTTTAACCAAAGAATTAGATTCTCTGTCAAAGTTATTTTAAGAAGTACTCGGGCTTCTGATAACCAAGGAAATTGATTAATAATAATGATTAGATTTGTAAGAAAGCAATAAGAATGCGTAAAAGTAAATATATTTCAGCAGTGGTCCGAAAGTGTCTATACAAGTGATATTTTACTCCGTTATATAGGGAATTTCTTAATATAACGCCTACTCTTCTTAATGATTGAGCATTAATGACTAATAATATCATTAATGTAACGTTACAATAGGTAATTGTAACTGTTGCGTAAAGATTATGTAACGTTTGGCTCGTTGATTGAAGATCTTTGAATCTGCCCTTTATTCTGCCTTGGTTCATTCTGACCGTGTCTCTTCAACTCCTCAATTAGATTGGGGTTCCCGCATATAATTGTCTCGTGGGTATGCTGTTCCGTTCCTCTTTGTCTCGTACCTCTTTGTAAATTTATTACCAGTTGTTATGTTTCTATTGCTCCACATGGATCTCCTTGTCATCAGAAATATTACACGCGTGAAGCCTATTTTTTACCATACAGATAGTACCCCCACTTACCATTTATTTATCAATTAAATATTTGGTAAGTGTATACTCATTTATGGCGGGAATTTTTGTTGTCGCTTCACTCGTACCATCGCATCCGTATCTGAATGTATATGTCGCTTGTCACTTCCATTTAATGATCGTGCCACATGGCATTCTCGGATTAGTTCTACTATTATTCAGCGCCTTTTAGGGCTTTTTGCGGCTGCATCAGTCACGAAGTGAAAGTTTCAATTATGACTTTCACATCACTGTTTTTTCCATTTTTTGACGATCGCCTCTGAGTATAAATACCCCTTTTCTTTCCTTTGCTCTCATGAAAAACTTCTAACTCTCTTTCACTATTTGTAAATTCTTCTTTCTTGTAAACATGTCTTCCTCAAGCCAGCAACCCAAAAACCTTATCATTGTAGGCGATCTATCTCCTTCTTGTGATCCAATCCGGAGTAGTAAGGGTGGTAGATTAAGAAGTTTAAGCTTTACACCTTCCAGGAGTTCTTTTTCTCCTCATATTACTCCCTCGCCATCTTCTAGGTCTAATATTTATTCGTCTTCTTCGAGGGCTAGGGCCTCTAGATCTTCTTCCAAGATTAGGAAACCTAACGAACCACTTCGTGAACCGAGAGTCGATGAGATATTCCCTGCCAAGTTTTCTTTTGTAAAGGATAGTGAGTCCATTAGTAAACAGCTTTCTTCCATGCCATTAGATGATAGATGTGATGACCCAAAGGGGCCATCTTATGTAAAGTTAATTATGACTGTGTTATGAGGCCCCAAAAAGCCTCCGTTAATCTTACCTTGATGTGCGTGCATAGCCTGGGTGCGTAGCCGGGAAGCCTTTATGTGAAAACTTTATAAATAGTTGAATTTATGATAATTAATTGAATAAAGATGACTTTGATCAACATTTTTGGTAAACGGACCCGGATTCGTGATATGACGATCCCGGGAGGTCCGTAGGAAAATATGGGACTTGGATGTATGCCCGGAATCGAATTCCGAGGACCCAAGTCCGAGAAATGAATTTTAAATAAAATTGTTATCTGAAAATAATAAAGGCTTCTGAAAATGAACCTTGATGTGAAACATGTGCCGTCAGGCCCGTTTTATGGTTTCGGAGCCTGGAACATGTTCAATATGTGTTATTTAAGTTATCAGTGAATTTTGGTAAGAAACGGACTTGATTTGACGGGTTTCGGATCAAAATGGGAAATTTAGAGTTAATGAAGTTTTGAGAAATCTCATAGAATATGAAATTTGGTTTGGAATGTAATTTTATGTTCCCGAGGTCCGAATGAAATTCTGAGACCGGGGATAGTTCTGTGATGTCATTCATGACTTGTCTGCAAAATTTGGGGTCGTTCCGGGTAGTATAGGTCGGTCGGGCGCGTTGTTACAGAAATCAAGAACTTAGAAATCCTTAAGTTTGATCCTAGGGGTTTTGAGGGGTAATTATTAGATTTAGCACTTTTTTAGGTGTTCCGAAGGCTCGAGTGAGTTCGTATTATTAGTTAGAACTTGTTGGTATAGTTGGACGGGGGCTCGGGTAGGCCCAGGTGCCTCCCGGACAACACGAGGCCAAAAACCAGCTGAAGATGCAGCTGGTGCACCTGATCTGGTGTGACCGCAGGTGCAGTTTCCCAGCCGCAGGTGCGGGACCTCTCCTGCGGTCCTAGCTTCGGAGGTGCAAAGGTTCCGCAGGTACGGTTCCTCTTTCGCAGGAGCGGAACTGCATGTGCGGTCTCAAGCTCCGCAGGTGCGACCCTAGCCCCTTTTGCCCAATTCCGCAGGTGCGGTCCTCGAGGCGCATGTGCGGAATCCCTGTAGGCCAGGCAGTGATATTTCATTTAAACACGAGATTGAGTCATTTCTTCCATTTTCCATCTTCTTCCTTGGGTTATTTGGGAGCTTCCAAGAGGGCCTTCAACCTAGTACTTGAAGTAAGTAAATTCCCTATCTAGCATTAGTTTCAAACATTAATTCCTAGTTAAATTCCCTACTAAATTATCTAAAATCATAGAATTAGGTAGTAATTTTAGAGTTCTTGAGGATTTTGTGATCTTCCCTTTTAGGCCATGAATTTAAGTAGAAACCACACATTACTGATCCTTAGGCTTTGGGTGAGTTATCCCTTCGAGAATTTTCGGAATTTGAACATGCGGGACCGGGGTCGGAATTTGGGAATTCTTCAAGAATAGCGATTCTAGTCAATAACTAAGATAATTTCCCACATTGTGCATGCATTGATTTAATTTTACACCTTTGTGGCTAGTTGCGGGTCCTCGGGTGTAGAGTTCGGAGTTTCGGGCGCAATTGTGGTCCGAGGGGTAGATTCGACACGAGGTGAGTCTCCTTTCTAACCTTGTAAGAGGGAATTATCCCCATAGGTGATGTGTATGCTATGTGTAAATTGTTTGGGGGCTACGTACGCGCCAAGTGACGAGAGTCCGTACGTAGCGGCTATTATTGTTATGTCCGGGTAGTTAGGCCCACATCATGCCTTATATGTTTCCTCGTAATGTCGTATATGCCTTATATGCTTTTCTCGTAATGCCTTATATGCTTCCTTGCAAGCTTTATATGATTCATTGTGACGCCATATGTACTATGAGATTATGTTTTGTATTGTTCCTCTGAGGCTTTATGGAAATTGTTGAATGGAAAGGAATTGTTACGAAAAAGTAATTGAAATATATATGTGGGATCGGGCCATACGCACGGCAGTGTTGAGAAGTATTTGTGATATATATGGGATCGGGCCGTACGCCACGGCAGTTATGAGAAGTATTTGTGATATATTTGGGATCGGGTTGTAAGCCACGGCAGTGTTGAGAAGTATTTGTGATATATATGGGATCGGGTCGTACGCCACAGCAGCGTTGAGAAGTATTTGTGATATATATGGGATCGGGTCGTGCGCCATGGCAGAGTTGAAAAGAAATTGAAATATATATATGGGATCGGGTCGTACGCCACGGCAGTGTTGAGAAGTATTTGTGATATATATGGGATCGGGCCGTGCGCCACAACAAAGTTGAAAAGAAATTGAAATATATATATGGGATTAGGCCGTACGCCACGGCAATGTTGAGAAATACTTGAAATACATATGGGATCGGGCCGTATGCCACGGAGAGTTTAGAAGGTACCTTATGGGAGCAGGCCGTACGCCACGGCGGATCTAAGAATTTGTGATTATTGTTTCGTTCGGTGGTCTTACCTTTGAAAGTGCTTTATTGTTTAGTTCAGTAGTTGTTCGAATTTATGCTTTTGATACGTACTTGTTGTTTTTTTCCTGACATGCCTACTGTATTTCATTATATTCTATCATATGTTATTACTGTTGGACCTTAGTGAGTATCGAGTCGACCTCTCGTCACTATTTGTTCGAGTTTAGGCGGGATACTCACTGGGTACATATTTATTTAATATGTACTCATGCTGCACTTCTGTACTTAACTGTACAGGTTCTGAGGCCGGTGCTTCTTGTTATTGTACGGAGATAGACCCTGAGCTTGGGGACTTGACTTCACGGTAAGCTTCTTCCTCTAGCGATTCCCAGCAGCACCATGGAGTTTTCACTTACTTTTGTTATTTTCCCCCTCTATTTCATCCAGACTGGGGATTTGTATATATATTACTTTCCTTTGTATATTCCATTAGAATTCCCATGACACTCGTGACACTAGTTCCTGGCACACGCGTAGTGTATGTATATATTTTGGGTTTTGGGTTGTGCAGGCATGCATATGCTTTATTTTGGCCATGTAGTGTTATGCTTTAACTGTTTAAAATTTGTAAATGTTGACTTGTTAATTAAATAGGAAGGGTAACACTTAGTGTAATTTGTGTTGGCTTGCCTAACCCCGTCGTTAGGCACCATCACGACCTAGATTAGGATTCTGGGTCGTGACAACGTGGTATCAGAGCCCTAGGTTCACGTAAGTCCCACGAGTCACGGGCAGAACCAGTAGAGTCTTGCGGATCGGTACGGAGACATCTGTACTTATCTTCTGGAGGCTATGGGGTGTTAGGAAACTTCCCTTTATTCATATCCTGTCGTGCAATCTATGATGTACTCAAACTTATTCTTCTATTCTCTCACAGATGGTGAGGACGCGTGCATCTGATGCTTCTGGCCCAGGAGATGCCGCTGCCCCCGCCGCCCGAGGTCGGGGTAGAGCACTTGCTCGAGGTAGGGGACAAGGGCGTCCCAGAGCTACACCAGTGGCACCACCAGAGGACCCTATTATGGAGGAGCAGGATGAGGTGCCTCCAGTAGCACCTGCTCCAGTGGATTTCATGACGGGGCCAGGCTTCCATGAGGTCATGGGCCGTATGCTGAGATTCATGGACATTATGTCCCAGGCTGGTTTATTTCCAGCCGACCCTGCTACTTCTCAGGCGAGAGAGGGAGTCCAGACCCCTACCTCTCAGGCCACAGGTCAGGCAGCAGCAGCACGTCATACCCCGGGCACATCGCCCGTGGGAGGGGTTCAGCCCGTAGTAGCAGACCTAGAGCTCAGGCCAGTTGTAGAGGGTGACCAGCAGAAGATGTTGGATAGATGGATCCAACTTCGCCCTCCAGTCTTCGGGGGTGAACGGGGAGAGGATGCTCAGGATTTTATTGATAGGTGCAGGGACAGACTGCACAACATGAGGATTTTGGAGTCCCATGGAGTGGATTTCACCACATTATTGTTAGAGGGCAGAGCTCGCAGGTGGTGGCAGTCATATATTCTCAGCAGGCCAGTAGATTCTCCTCATGTCACTTGGGATTAGTTCGCTCAGCTATTTCTAGACAGATACATTCCACCTTCTGAGAGGGAGGAGCTACTGTTTGAGCGACTAGAGCAGGGGCAGATGTCACTGACTGATTATGAGGCTAGATTTTCCGAGTTATCTTGCCATGCCCTTATGATATTGCCTACTGATGCTGAGAGGGTGCGGCGGTTTGTGGCAGACTTGCATCGAGGTATTAGGGCCTCTATGGCTCGAGAGGTGGAGATAGGTACCCCCTACCAGCTTGTAGTCGAGATAGCTCGACGGATTGAGGGGTATCGGTTGAGGAGCAGGGAGAAGGGTCAGCAAGGTCAGCGGGACAAGAGGGTCAGGTTCTCAGGAGAGTTCAGGGATGTTTCAGCTAGGATCAGGGGTCAGTTCGGGGGTGGTCAGCCCAGGAGACCTTCATATTCAACACCCCCACTACCCCCTCGAGGCGGTTCAGTGAGGCCTCAGTTCGGCGCTATGCCAAAGCGTTCCTATCGTCCTCCAGCCACCCAGGGTGCACCCAACGGTTATTCCAGTCATCAGAGATCCTCTAGTTCCTATTTCAGTGCCTTACCAGAGGGTTCACACTGCCCTCCGGCTATTCAGGGTTCTTCCTCTTTCGGGCAGCGGGTTGTAGCATCAGGAGGTTGTTTCGAGTGTGGGGAGTCGGGTCATACGTGGAGGTTTTGTCCCTGGTATTGGGGCAAGGCAGTGCAATAGAGTTATCATCCTAGGAGTTCGGCAGCAGTAGTCTGGCCACCTCGAGGTGGAGGACAGGTCGGTAGGGGTCATCCTAGAGGGGGAGGCCAGCCAGGAGAAGGTCAGTTAGTTCCGGTTCACTCAGGGGGAGTTCAGTCTTCCGGAGCCTCAGCCAGATTTTATGCCATTCTGGCCAGATCAGATGCAGTGGCCTCAGACGCCGTAATCACAAGTATTATCTTAGTATGTGGTAGGGAGGCTTCAGTACTATTTGACTCAGGATCCACGTATTCATATGTTTCAATGTTATTTGCTCATTTCTTGGATGTCCCTCATGAGTCCTTGGGTTCTCCTATATATATGTCCACTCTTGTGGGCGATTCTGTGGTGGTAGACCGGGTCTACCGGTCTTGTGTGATCACTTTCTGCGATTTTGATACAAGAGCAGATATTTTATTGCTGGATATGATTGATTTTGAGGTTATCCTAGGCATGGATTGGCTATCTCCTTATCATGCTGTGTTAGATTGCCATGCCAAGACAGTCACTTTAGCCATGCCTGAGTCGCCTAGGCTAGAGTGGAGAGGTTCTTTAGTTAGTGCCTCCAGTCGGGTCATTTCCTTCATGAAGGCTCGGCACATGGNACCATTGATTCAGTGCCGGTGGTGCGAGAGTTTTCAGATGTATTTCCTTCAGATCTTCCAAGCATGCCTCCAGATCGAGATATTGATTTTAGTATTGATTTAGCTCCAGATACTCAGCCTATTTCCATTCCCCTGTATCGTATGGCTCCTAAGGAGTATAAAGAGTTAAAGGAGCAACTTGAGGAGTTGTTGGCTAAGGGGTTCATCAGGCCGAGTGTGTCGCCGTGGGGTGCTCCAGTCCTATTTGTGATGAAGAAGGATGGGTTTATGCAGATGTGTATTGATTACCGCCAGCTGAATAAGGTCACTGTTAAGAATAAGTATCCTCTGCCGCGCATCGATGATTTATTTGACCAGTTGCAGGGTGCTTGTGTGTTTTCCAAGGTTGATTTGAGATCAGGTTATCATCAGTTGAAGATTCGGGCTTCAGATGTTCTGAAGACTGCATTTCGTACCAGATATGGCCATTATGAGTTCCTAGTGATGTCCTTTGGTTTAATTAATGCCCCAGCAGCATTCATGGACTTGATGAATAGGGTATTCATGCCATATATCGATTTCTTCGTCATCGTCTTCATCGACGACATCTTGATTTATTCGCGGAGCCTGGGTGAGCATGAGCAGCATTTGAGGGTTGTGCTCCAGACCTTGCGGGAACAGAAGTTGTATGCTAAGTTCTCCAAGTGCGAGTTCTGGTAAGATTCCGTGGCATTTTTGGGGCATGTGGTATCCGGAGAAGGTATCAAGGTTGATCCTCAGAAGATTGAGGCGGTTCATAGTTGGCCGCGTCCTACTTCAGCTACAGAGATCAGGAGTTTCTTGGGCCTAGCAGGCTATTATCGCCGATTCGTGGAGGGGTTCTCTTCTATTGCAGCTCCATTGACCATATTGACTCAGAAGAATGCTCTGTTCCGGTGGTCCGACGAGTGTGAGGCGAGCTTTCAGAAGCTCAAGTCAGCTTTGACCTCAGCACCAGTTATGTCATTGCCTTCCGATTCTAGGATGTATAATGTGTATTGCGATGCTTCACACCTCGGGTTGGGATGTGTGCTGATGCAGGATGGCAGGGTTATTGCTTATTCTTCTCGCCGGCTGAAGGTTCATGAAAATAATTATCATGTACACGACTTAGAGTTGGCGGCGATTGTTCATGCTTTGAAGATTTGGCGGCACTATTTGTATGGTGTGTCATGTGAGGTCTACACTGATCACCGCAGATTGCATCACTTATTTAAGTAGAGGGACCTTAATTTGAGGCAGCAGAGATGATTTGTTAAAAGATTGTGATCTCACTATTTTGTATCACCCGGGTAAGGCGAATATAGTAGCAGATGCTTTGAGCAGGAGGGCAGCGAGTATAGGTAGCTTGGCCTACATTGCAGCGGTGGAGAGACCTTTAGCCTTGGACATTCAGTCCTTGGCCAATCGCCTTGTGAGATTGGACCTTTCGGAGCCTCGTCGAGTTTTGGCTCATGTGGTTGCTCAGTCTTCATTGTTGGGGGAGATTAAGGCTCGGCAATTTGATGATCCATGCCTTGCAGAGCTTCGGGATACGGTGGTCCAGGGCAGGACCAAGAAGGTTACTTTGGGCGAGGATGGTGTCTTGAGGCTCCAGGGCCGTTTATGTGTTCCTAATACTGATGGCTTGAGGAAGAGAATTTTAGAAGAGGCCCACAGTTCTCGATATTCTGTTCATCCAGGTGCGACGAAGATGTACTGTGATTTGAAGAAGCACTACTGGTGGAGGCGGATGAAGAAAGATATAGTACAGTGTGTGGCTAGGTGTCTCAATTGTCAGCAGGTCAAGTACGAGCACCAGAGGCCAGGAGGCTTGTTTCAGCAGATGCACATTCCTGAGTGGAAATGGGAGCGCATCATCATGGACTTTGTGGTTGGATTGCCTCGGACGTTGCGGAAGGTTGACGCGGTTTGGGTCATTATGGATAGATTGACCAAATCGGCGCATTTCATTCATGTGGCTACTACTTATACTACAGAGAGGCTGGCTCAGATTTATGTTCGGGAGATAGTCCGGTTGCACGGTGTGCCTGTGTCCATTATATCAGATCGAGGTCCTCAGTTCACCTCGCACTTCTGGAGAGCATTGCATAGTGAGATGGTCACTCAGGTAGATCTCAGCTCAGCATTTCACCCTCAGATTGATGGTCAGTCGGAGCATACGGTTCAGGTTTTGGAGGATATACCCAGGTCTTGTGTGATTGATTTTAGGGGTCAGTGGGACTAGTTCTTGCCTTTGGCGGAGTTTGCATACAATAACAGTTATCAGTCCAGCATCGAGATGGCTCCATTCGAGGCTTTATATGGTCGGAGATGTCGTTCTCCTATCGGGTGGTTTGAGCCTGGCGAGGCCAAGTTATATGGCACAGATCTGGTGAGAGATGCTTTGGATAGGGTGAAGATTATTTAGGAGAGACTCCGCATAGCCCAGTCCAGACAGAATAGTTACGCAGATCAGGGGGCGCGTGATGTAGCATTTATAGAGGAAGATAAGGTTATGTTGAAGGTTTCGCCGATGAAGGGCGTTATGAGATTTGGGAAGAAGGGCAAGCTAAGCCCCAAGTTTATAGGCCCTTTTGAGGTGTTGAGGCGAGTCAGGGAGGTTGCTTATGAGCTCGCTTTACCTCCCGCCTTATCAGGAGTTCATCCGGTATTTCATGTATCTATACTCCGGAGATATCATGCCAATTTCTCTCACGTGATTGATTTCAGCACTATTCAGTTAGATGAGAAGTTGGGCTTCGAGGAAGAGCCAGTTGCTATTATTGATAGGCAGGACCGCTAGTTGAGGTCTAAGAGAATTTCTGCCGTAAAGGTCCAGTGGAGGGGCCAACCAGTCGATGAGGTGACTTGGGAGTCCAGGGAGGACATGCGGAACAGGTATCCACACCTATTCGGCACTTCAAGTATGATTCTACGTCTGTTCGAGGACGAACGTTTGTTTTAGAGGGGGAGATTGTGATGACCCAAAGGGGCCATCTTATGTAAAGTTAATTATGACTGTGTTTCGAGCCTCGAAAAGCCTCCATTAATCTCCCTCGATGTGTGTGCACAGCCCGGGCGCGTAGCCGCGAAGCCTTTATGTGAAAACTTGATAAAGAGTTGAATTTATGATAATTAATTGAATAAAGTTGACTTTGGTCAAAAAATTTGGTAAACAGACCCGGATTCATGATCTGACGGTCCCGGGAGGTCCGTAGGAAAATATGGGACATGGGCATATGCCCGGAATCGAATTCCGAGGACCCAAGTCCGAGAAATGAAATTTTAAAGAAAATTATTGTCTGAAAATAATAAAGGCTTCTGAAAATGAACCTTGATGTGAAACCTGTGCCGCTGGGCCCGTATTATGGTTTCGGAGCCCGGAACAAGTTCAATATGTGTTATTTAAGTTATCTGTGAAATTTGGTAAGAAACGGACTTCATTTGACGGGTTTCGGATCAAAATGGGAAATTTAGAGTTAATGAAGTTTTGAGAAATCTCATAGAATTTAAAATTTGGTTTAGAATGTGATTTTATGTTCCCGAGGTCCGAATGAAATTCCGAGACCGGGGATAGATCCGTTATGTCATTCATGACTTGTCTGCAAAATTTGGGGTCGTTCCGGGTAGTATAGGTCGGTTCGGCGCGTTGTTATAGAAATCAAGAACTTAGAAATCCTTAAGTTTGATCCTAGGGGTTTTGAGGGGTGATTATAAGATTTAGCGTTGTTTTGGGTGTTCCGAAGGCTCGAGTGAGTTTGTATTATTAGTTAGAACTTGTTGGTATAGTTGGACGGGGGCTCGGGTGGGCCCAGTGCCTCCCGGACAACACGAGGCAAAAAACCAGCTGAAGATGCAGCTGGTGCACCTGATCTGGTGTGACCGCAGGTGCGGTTGCCCAGCCGCAGGTGCAGGACCGCTCCTGCGGTCCCACCCTCATAGGTGCGAAGGTTCCGCAGGTGCGGTTCCTCTTCTGCAGGAGCAGAACCGAAGGTGCGGTCTCCAGCTCCGCAGGTGCAAGCCCCAGCTCGCAGGTGCGGTCCTCGAGCCGCAGATGCGGAATCCCTGTAGGCCAGGCAGTGATATTTCATTTAAACACGGGATTGAGTCATTTCTTCCATTTTCCATCTTCTTCCTTGGGTTATTTTGGAGTTTCCAAGAGGGCCTTCAACCTAGTACTTGAGGTAAGTAAATTCCCTATCTAGCATTAGTTTCAAACATTAATTCCTAGTTAAATTCCCTACTAAATTATCTTAAATCATAGAATTAGGTAGTAATTTTAGGGTTCTTGAGAATTTTGTGATTTTCCATTTTAGGCCATGAATTCAAGTAGAAACCACACATTACTGATCCTTAGGCTTTGGGTGAGTGATCCCTTCGAGAAATTTTGAAATTTGAACATGCGAGACCGAGGTCGGAATTTGGGAATTCTTCAAGAATAGTGATTCTAGTAAATAACTAAGATAATTTCCCAC
>ML252739.1:0-17025 GCA_005239495.1 Nicotiana undulata | reverse complement strand
TGGACACTATGTCCCAGGCTGGTTTATTTCCAGCCGACCCTGCTACTTCTCAGGCTGGAGGGGGAGTCCAGACCCCTACCACTCAAGCCACAGGTCAGGCAGCAGCAGCACGTCATACCCTGGGCACACCGCCCGTGGGAGGGGTTCAGCCCGTAGTTGCAGCCCCAGAGCCCAGTCCAGTTGCAGAGGGTGACCAGCAGAAGATGTTGGATAGATGGACCCGACTTCGCCCTCCAGTCTTCGGGGGTGAGTGGGGTGAGGATGCTCATGCTTTCATTGATAGGTGCAGGGACATACTGCACAACATTAGGATTTTGGAGTCCCATGGAGTGGATTTCACCACATTTCAGTTAGAGGGCAGAGCTCGCAGGTGGTGGAAGTCATATATTCTCAGCAGGCCAGCAGATTCTCCTCCTGTCACTTGGGATCAGTTCGCTCAGCTATTTCTAGACATATACATTCCACCTTCTGAGAGGGAGGAGCTACGAGGTAAGTTTGAGCGACTAGAGCAGGGCAGATGTCAGTAACTGATTATGAAGCTAGATTTTCCGAGTTATCTCGCCATGCCCTTATGATATTTCCTACTGATGCTGAGAGGCTGCGGCGGTTTGTGGCAGGCTTGCATCCAGGTATTAGGGCCTCTATGGCCCGAGAGGTGGAGATGGGTACCCCCTACTACCTTGTAGTCGAGATAGCTCGACTGATTGAGGGGTATCGGTTGAGGAGCAGGGAGTAGGGTCAGCGGGACAAGAGGGTCAGGTTCTCAGGAGATTTCATGGATGTTTCAGCTAGGAGCAGGGGTCAGTTCAGGGGTGGTCAGCCCAGCAGACCTCCATATTCAGCACCCCCACTACCCCCTCGAGGTGGTTCAGTGAGGCCTCAGTTTGGCGCTATGCCAGAGCGTTCCTATCGTCCTCCAGCCATCCAGGGTGCACCCAGCAGTTATTCCAGTCATCAGAGATCCTCTAGTTCCTATTTCAGTGCCTTACCAGAGAGTTCACACCGCCCTCTGGCTATTCAAGGTTCTTCCTCTTTCGGGCAGCGGGCTATAGCACCAGGAGGTTGTTTCGAGTGCGGGGAGTCGGGTCATACGTGGAGGTATTGTCCCAGGTATCGGGGCAAGGCAGTGCAGCAGAGTTATTAGTCTAGGAGTTCAGCACCAGCAGTCCGGCCACCTCGAGGTGGAGGACAGGTCGGCAGGGGTCGTCCTAGAGGGGGAGGCCAGCTAGGAGGAGGTCAGTTAGTTCCTGTTCACTCTGAGGGAGTTCAGTCTTCCGGAGCCTCAGCCAGATTTTATGCCATTCCGGCCAGATCAGATACAGCGGCCTCAGACGCCGTAATCACAGGTATTATCTCAGTATGTGGTAGAGAGGTTTCGGTACTATTTGATCCAGGATCCACGTATTCATATGTTTCAGTACTATTTGCTCATTTTCTAGATATCCCTCGTGATGTAACAACCCAACCGGTCGTTTCAAGCTCTAGCGCGTCGTTCAACGATTGGAAGTCATGAACAACTTCATTTCAGGCATATTGACTTGTGCGTATGGTCGGAATTGAAATTCAGGAAGATCGGAGTTGAATTGAAAGGAAAATATTCATTTCAGAAGCCATAAGTTGAAGAAATTGAATAAGACTGGAATTTTGAGTAAACGACATCGAAATCAGTATCTGAAGGTTCTAGCAGGTTCATATGATGATTTCGGACATGGGCGTATGTCCGGATCGGGTTTTGGATGACCCGAGACTGTTTCGGCGTATATTATGGAAGACAGCATCTTTGAAGGATTTCATAAATTTAGGTCGTAAGGCATCTCAGTGTTATAGATTTCTATTTGGGATTATGAGTCTAGGAATAGCTTCGTATGGTGATTTTGGAGTTGGGAGCGCGATCGGAAGTGAATTCGGATGTCCGTAGGTTATTTTGAAGCTATTTGGCTAAAGTTAGAAATTTTAAGGTTTTGGAGAAATTCGACCAGAAGAAGAAATTTTGATACCGAGTTCGGAATGCGATTCCGGAAGTTGGAGCAGGTCAGTAATGTCGAATATAACTTGTGTGCAAAATTTGAGGTCAATCGGACGTGATTTGATAGGTTTCAGCATCGGATGTGAAAGTTGGAATTTTCAAAGTTCATAAAGTTGAATTTTAGTGCGATTCGTGATTTTGGTGTTGTTTGATGTGATTTGAATCTTCAAACTAGTTCGTGGGATGTTGTGGGACTGAGTCGTGTGATTGGACGGGGTTCCGGGGGGTCTCGGGTGTGTTTCGGGGTGGTTTCGGGCCATTTTTCTCTACTTTGTTACTGCTGTCATCTGATGTTTCTGGTGTGCTGTGCGATCGCATCCCTTGTAGTGCGATCGCGGAGGAGAAAATGGGAGGGGAGATTTTTTGGGCCGGAAAATTGTACTCCGTGATCGCGAAGCATTTTCCGCGATCGCACTGAGTAAATACCTGGGCAGAATGTTTAAAAAACGGGATTTTGGCCATTTCATCAATTCCTTCACTTGGTTGGGGCGATTTTGGAGGATTCCAAAGGGTGATTTTCATCAAGCATCAAGAGGTAAGATATTTCTACTTATTTCCAAGTTAAATACAAGATTATTACACAGATTTAACATGAAAATTTGTGGGAAAATTTAAAATTTTGAAGAAAACCTAGAAATTTGGTAAATTGGATTTTAGCCACGAATTGAACATGAATATTTGAGTAAATTGTATATTTGAACTAGTAAAGCTATGGGTAGAGTTTATCTTCATGAAATTTCGGAATCCGGGCACGTGGGCTCGAGGGCATTTTGGTCATTTCACTGAGCAGAGTTGGGAAATTATATAATCTAATTTTTTAGCAAACGATTGAGTATATTTTCATTGGTTTATCATCATTTGGGTAGTTTTGGAGCGTTGTGCATCGATTGATGTCGTCGGAAGGGCTTGGAAGTCGTTTATGGAAATTTCGGAGCGAGGTAAGTCTCCTTTCTAACTTTGTGAGGAGGAATTGTCCCCATAGGTGAATTAAATGAATATATGATATTATTTGTGGGGGGGCTACGTACGTACAAGGTGACGAGAGTCCGTGCGTAGCTACTGTTATGCCATGTCCGGGTAGTCTAAGACCCACTAGCATGCCTTACGTGTTGTTCATGGGATTCTATCCTTAAATTTGACTGATAATGATATTAAATTCGTAATATTTTTCCCTAAAGAGGTTAGAATATACCCTTCTAAATTATTTGGAAAGAGGATTGAATTCCCCGTGGAATATTGTGACTCTGGCAAGGTTATTTTACTGAATATTGTTAAATTTGGCAAAAACGAATTTCCAGAAAATGTTTTGAATACTATCTTCATGTTCAATTAAGGAGAATTGTATCACTTCTATGAGAAACTATTTTTCTTGGATAAAATATGGATTCCTTTATGTGAATACGTGTACGTATGAGCACCTGAGTCGCAGGTATGATTCGCGAGCAGGCTAGGCGTATTATTATTATTATTATTATTATGTTGACTGCGTCGCATGATTGATTCGCGAGCGGGAAAAAAAGATGCATCTATGGTTCGGGCCGTTCGACCCTTCGGCAGTGCACAATTTATTTTTGTTGGTCCGCGTCGTTCGACCCTCGGCATATTTGTTGCGCATGATAAATGCTGCGTATTTTCCTGTGAATCATACTTGTTTATTGGCCTGAGTATATTTTGAGTTGCCAGTTAAAAAGAAAGAGAATTTCTATGAAATTTTTTGGATTAAATTAATATTTATTGACGTTTCTAATCTCAGATTATTGATTAATTGGTTATGATTCTCATGTTTAGCTCCACACTTAGGTTATGCTAGACTGACCTATAGCAAGTGTCAAATTTAACCACTCCTCACTACCTCTCTGAGGTTAGGCGGGATACTTACTGGGTACACGTTGTTTTCGTACTCATACTACACTTCTGTGCATTTTGTTGCACAGGTGCCCTCTTTGGAGTGTGATTGACTTGGAGACTTAGACGAGCTGCACTATCCGGAGATGACCCGCAGCTGGCAGAGTTTCCCTCTATGTATTGTATTTTCACTTTAAAATTTCTTGTCCAATTTGTATTTCGGGCAAGTTTTGTAGTATTTGTATAAAATTCTTAGAAGTTGCTCATGTACTTGTGACACCGGGTTCTGGGATGTATTCGGATTGTATTTTTATTAACTTTGAAAATGGATTGTTTCTTTACTTAATGGATTTCTATCTAGTTACTAATTATTAAAATGAAAAGTAACGATTTCGAAAATGTAAAACAGATATTTATTTCAACAAATAAATGATTGGCTTGCCTGACAGTGGTGTCCGGCGCCATTACGACCTTACGGATTTTGGGTCGTGACAACATGGTATCAGAGCTCTAGGTTCCCGTAGGCTTCACGAGTCATGAGCAAGTCTAGTAGAGTCTTGTGGATCGGTACGGAGACGTCTGTACTTATCTTCGAGAGGCTACAGGGCTGTTAGGAGTACTTCCCTTCTTGATTCCTCATCGTGCGACTTGATTCCTTTAAGGCTTATGCCTATGCTTCTTCTCACTCAATCTTACGCGTCGCGAAGCGCTTGTTATGAATCGAAGGTTGAGGACTTTTAATGATACTATGGATGTGGTGCAGGATGTTTCTCCCAGCGTAGTTGATTGAGGCTATCATCATTGTTCTGCGGAAGAATTTTATGTCATCTCAGCTCAGTAGCTGTATTTCTGAGAACTTTGAGGCCATGCTCAGGTGGTTATGAAACTTACGATTGGTTATGGCGCGATGTTGATATGAGGATAGAACGTTTGCCCATGTGTTGGGGTGATGAACGGTTTGAATGGAGGCCTTCTCAGAGTGTGATTTCGAGATTTCAGTATTTTTGCTCCGGTGGAGGAAAAGCATTTGGATTATAAATGATCAGGTTTTGGGCTCATAAAATAGTAAGAATTGGTGTTTTCAAGTGAGGTGGAGTACTCACCTGTAATAAGCTATCGTCGCCTTTGATCAAATGGAATGTGTTAAGTTCACCGACGTTATAGCTATTCGGTTGCGTTGGGTTGGATGTTGTGAATTAGTGTTGAAGAAGCGGTCGTCGGAGGTCGTGGGGTGCTGTGGTTCCGTATTGAATAAGCACTTTTAATAAAGGCGGCTCGAGGAAGATGATCTTCGTAAAGATTTAAAGTTGTGGGGATCTATCGGTTTAAGAGCTACGGAGAATGGTATTGAATGGAGGCAGCAAGTGGGCACCATTCGACGGAGGAAGATATGTGAGGAGTGTTGGGCGGTGGTGCCAATTCTAAAAGATCAGGTGTAAGGAGAGGAAGTCAGGTAACGCTTGAGGGAATAAGTTGGACCAAGTGGGAGAGCGGCAGTATAGTGGTGAATCAGAAGATGTAGTAGTGCAGTTAGTAGATGTCCAGGAGGAGCGGACGAATTGGTAAGGTTGGTAAATGGGTACATGCTCAGGATGGGGGTCTTGGTATTGTAGAAAGAGTGAAGCATAGCGTAATGGTAGGTGTCAGTTGGCTAGTTTCCTCGGGTGGGTTGTCTTCTATGAGTAGGTTAGCGCTTGTAGGGTTGGTAAGTTCTGTGCGGAGTCCTAGTGGCTAGTCGGTAGGAGGTAGAATGTGTGAATGGTGTTAGAAAATTCAAATATTTAAGGGGGGCTAACAGGAGAATTCGGAAGAATTGGATGGATTGGTGAAACAAGGTCATGTCAACAAAGGAGAAAGGATCTCAGCAGGGCTAGAGCGGTGCAAGAAGTAGCTTCGGGCTAAGTGGGGGAGTCCCACCACCTGCAGTTGGGTCGTAGGATTGTGCTCTCATGGGATTGCGGATTTTTCAGCGTATCAGCAAGATGTTACAACTAAGAGAAAGGAGTGAGGCGGTAATTGAGCATGGCATGTGATAAAAATGTGCGAAGTTGGTCCTATTGGACCAGGGCTAGGCTTTGGAAAATTTAGAATTTTTGCTTAAGGAATAGGCAAGTTGTAAGGGAAGTGACTCAGTCACGTGCTTCATTGAGAGCATAGTCATGTGCTAGAAGAGACTTGGAGTTGATTGTATTCAGGGCCCGTCAGAGTGGGTGACTCTCAGTAGCGGTCCTAGTGAATTTGAAAGCTAGAGACTGTGGTGTTTAAGGGTTTCAAGCAGCAGTGTGATTGAGAATCGAACTTTTGCAGTATAATCTCTGAGAAGAAGGAAAATAGTTGGAGTATTCTATGTTATTTTCATCACGTAGAATAGTGTTGGAGGAGTGAGAGAAATAAACTCCGGGTTGTAGAAAGATTATCAGGAGGTTGTGAGACGGGTTGCGGGATTTAGGCAGCATGGTCTAGTGAATCAAGGTCACTCAAGATGAGTGAGGGTTGAGTTGCTATGAGTTGAAAGAAGTTACTATTATCCTGAGGCAATTAAAGATGATTAAAAGAAGATGGATTGGTTAGCCATGATGGAACGGCGCCTATACGGCAGTGATCAGTTCCTTCGGTGTGATTGAGTATGTGTATGGTTTGTACAGATATGTGTGGGGCTTGTCGGACGTCGTAATAAATTTCAGTTGGACGCATTCAAGTGCTATGGCCTGTCTGGTGTAGGCGAATCCCGGAAGGTTATGGTGGTTTAGTCCACTACTTAAGGATTTGCATGTATTGTGATTGTGAGAACTCACTTGTGTGTTATGAGAAAAAGGTGGATTATTATGGACCCAGGTAAAGCTATCAACCTAGTTCAGTGCGAGCAGAATCGGCTTGGGGTGTGTGAATTGATTTAAATAGGACTGTGGGCTTCATGTGAGTCATATATGTTCATTTCGGTATAGCACTCCGCAAGGAGGGGTGTTGGAAATTCAGGCGTTGTCCTATCTTCGTCGAATTCTTGTGATATTATGATTGTGCCGTGCGAGTGTGAAACGGCTTGATAAATTCTTATGTGTTGAGATTTCGCGTAGTGATGGGGTTATGCGATCTAGATGGCTCTTGAGATTCATATTATATAATGCGCCTCAGTTGTGCTATGGTTTTGTAGCATATGTCTCTATCAGTCTCCCCAGAATGGTATTATGCACTTAGCTTGCCTATGACTGGTGTTTAGTAATGTGTAATAGCGAGCAATTCAGCTCCGTGTGTGTGTCTCCTTATGTGATTTTCCTGATAGGATCGGGTGGCACGCCGCCACGGGTATACTATTTGAATCAGGTTGCATGTTGCATCCACGTAATGCTGAGTGCGGTTCCCTATAACTATTTTATTGTATTTTGCTTCCTGTATTCTGCGGAAGTTCATATTAGTTACGTGAGTCGAGTAGTCCCTTCCTGAGTCATGTCTTATGTATCATGTTCGAGTTGTGGCCTATTGGCGCATCATATCTGGAGTGACTTATTGACTGAGAAGTTCATACTGGGTGAGACGAGACTATTGGATCAGGGATCAATGTGATAAGATTTGGGGAAGTAGATTAAAGAACAAATACCAATATTTGGTTAGTAATGAGATGATGATCTAAGTCAAGAGAAAAGATGTCAATGTTTGGTTAACTCTGCAGTTGGTTAGGAATTTCTGCACATCTCCTCTGTTCTGGCGATATCGTCAACGTTATAGCAAAATGTATGAATGTATCTTATAAGGTGACTTGAGAGCATCAAAGTCGCAGAATTCTGGCTATTAAGGTCCAGGGAGCGTCATTGTGGTCAGATAATGGATCAGGCGGTGTATGGTGCTGATTCAGCAAAGGCATGTAGTTGTGTTCTGGTGCCTCGTGTGGTAGTTGATTCGGTGCTCAAATATTAGAAACAGGCCTGGCAGAGAATTTCAGGTGTTGGAACTAAGTTCGGAGCTTATTGTATGAATAAAGGAGGATATCTTCAGATTTGATCAAGCTTATGTGCTCAACTGGGTTGTGGAAGCATGGGCAGGTGCACTAGGTGTTAATCAGTGATTTCAGATAACTCCAGAGTAGTTCTTGGCACGTTTAAGGACGAACGTCTGTTTAAGTGGGGGAGAATGTAACGACCCGATCGGTCGTTTCGAGCTCTAGCGCGTCGTTCAGCGATTGGAAGTCATGAACAACTTCATTTCAGGTATATTGACTTGTGCGTATGGTCGGAATTGAAATTCAGGAAGATCGGAGTTGAATTGAAAGGAAAATATTCATTTCAGAAGCCTTAAGTTGAAGAAATTGAGTGAGACTGGAATTTTGAGTAAACAACCTCGAAATCAGTATCTGAAGGTTCCAGCAGGTTCGTATGATGATTTTGGACTTGGGCGTATATCCGGATCAGGTTTTGGATGACCCGGGAGTCTTTCGGCGTATGTTATGGAAGACAGCATCTTGGAAGGATTTCATAAATTTGGGTTGTAAGGAATCTCAGTGTTATAGATGTCCGTTCGGAATTTCGAGTCTGGGAATAGCTTCGTATGGTGATTCTGGAGTTGGGAGCGCGATCGGAAGTGAATTCGGATGTCCGTAGGTTATTTTGAAGCTATTTGGCTAAAGTTAGAAATTTGCAAGTTTTTGAGAAATTCGACCGGAAGAGGAAATTTTGATACCGGGGTCGGAATGAGATTTTAGGAAGTTGGAGCAGATCCGTAATGTTGAATATGACTTGTGTGCAAAATTTGAGGTCAATCGGACGTGATTTGATAGGTTTCGGCATCGCATGTGAAAGTTGGAATTTTCAAAGTTCATAAAGTTGAATTTTAGTGCGATTCGTGATTTTGGCGTTGTTTGATGTGATTTGAAGCTTCAAACTAGTTTGTGGGATGTTGTGGGACTGAGTCGTGTGATTTGACGGGGTTCCGGCGGGTCTCGGGTGTGTTTCGGGGTGGTTTTGGGCCATTTTTCTCTACTTTGTTGTTGCTGTCATCTGATGTTTCTGGTGTGCTGTGCGATCGCATCCCTTGTAGTGCGATCGCGGAGGAGAAAATGGGAGGGGATATTTTTTGTCTGTGCGATCGCGACCTCAGTGGTGCGATCACGGAGAAGGATTTGGAGGGAGCTGAAAAAGGCATGTGCGATCGCAAGCATGCTTGTGCGATCGCATAGAAGAAATGTTCTGCTGCACTGACTCGACTTCGGAGGCTCATATCTCACGATCTATAAGGCATTTTGAGATGATGTAAAAAATGTAAGTTGTAGTCCTTTGTGTCTAGTTTCTAGAATCCTAAATCATTTAGCATTTGAATTTGTGTACAAAAAGATATGGTTGTTACACTACAGGGTGTCCGGGAAGATGAAGAAGAAATTTGTATTGCACAGGGCTGACTTTGGAAGCTTATATCTAGAAATCTATAAAGAAATTGGAAGATGACCAAAATATGAAAGTTATAGATCTTGAAGTCTAGTTTTCAGAACATTAAACCATTTGTCATTTGGAGTTTCGTGCAAAACGTTATGACTATTCTACTAGAGGTTGTCCGAGAGGCTGGGCATTTGTTCTCTACGATCGCGAAGCTCTTTCAGCGATGGCGAAGAGCAAATTTTGGGCTGGAAAATTGTACTCCGCGATCGCGAAGCATTTTTCGCGATCGCACTGAGTAAATACCTGGGCAGAATGTTTAAAAAACGGGATTTTGGCCATTTCATCAATTCCTTCACTTGGTTGGGGCAATTTTGGAAGATTCCAAAGGGTGATTTTCATCAAGCATCAAGAGGTAAGATATTTCTACTTATTTCCAAGTTAAATACAAGATTATTACACGGCTTTCACATGAAAATTTGTGGGAAAATTGAGAATTTTGAAGAAAACCTAGAAATTTGGTAAATTGGATTTTAGCCACGAATTGAGCATGAATATTTGAGTAAATTGTATATTTGAACTAGTAAAGCTATGGGTAGAGTTTATCTTCATGAAATTTCGGAAACCGAGCACGTGGACCTGAGGGCATTTTGGTCATTTCACTGAGCGGAGTTGGGAAATTATATAATCTGAATTTTTAGCAAACGATTGAGTATATTTTCATTGGTTTATCATCATTTGGGTAGTTTTGGAGCGTTGTGCATCGATTGGAGTCGTCGGAAGGGCTTGGAAGCCGTTTATGGAAATTTCGGAGCGAGGTAAGTCTCCTTTCTAACTTTGTGAGGGGGAATTGTCCCCATAGGTGAATTAAATGAATATATGATATTATTTGTGGGGGGGCTACGTACGTACGAGGTGACGGGAGTCCGTGCGTAGCTACTGTTATGCCATGTCCGGGTAGTCTAGGACCCACTAACATGCCTTACGTGTTGTTCATGTGATTCTATCCTAAAATTTGACCGATAATGATATTAAATTGGTAATATTTTTCCCTAAAGAGGTTAGAATATACCCTTCTAAATTATTTGGAAAGAGGATTGAATTCCCCGTGGAAAATTGTGACTCTAGCAAGGTTATTTTACTGAATAATGTTAAATTTGGCAAAAACGAATTTCCAGAAAATGTTTTAAATACTATCATCATGTTCAATTAAGGAGAATTGTATCACTTCTATGAGAAACTAATTTTCTTGGATAAAATATGGATTCCTTTATGTGAATACGTGTACGTATGAGCACCTGAGTCGCATGTATGATTCGCGAGCAGGCTAGCCGTATTATTATTATTATTATTATGTTGACTGCGTCGCATGATTGATTCGTGAGCGGGGAAAATAGATGCATCTATGGTTCGGGCCGTTCGACCCTTCGACAGTGCACAGTTTATTTTTGTTGGTCCGCGCCGTTCGACCCTCGGCATATTTGTTGTGCATGATAAATGCTGCGTATTTTCCTGTGAATCATACTTGTTTATTGGCCTGAGTATATTTTGAGTTGCAAGTTTAAAAGAAAGAGAATTTCTATGAAAACTTTTGGATTAAATTAATATTTATTGACGTTTCTAATCTCAGATTATTAATTAATTGGTTATGATTCTCGTGTTTATCTCCACACTTAGGTTATGCTAGACTGACCTATAGCAAGTGTCAAATTTAACCACTCGTCACTACCTCTCTGAGGTTAGGCAGGATACTTACTGGGTACACGTTGTTTTTGTACTCATACTACACTTCTGTGCATTTTGTTGCAAATGTGCCCTCTTTGGAGTGTGATTGACTTGGAGACTTAGACGAGCTGCACTATCCGGAGACGATGCGCAGCTGGCAGAGTTTCCCTCTATGTATTGTATTTTTACTTTAAAATTTCTTGTCCAATTTGTATTTCAGGCAAGTTTTGTAGCATTTGTATAAACTTCTTAGAAGTTGCTCATGTACTTGTGACACCGGGTTCTGGGATGTATTCCGATTGTATTTTTATTAAATTTGAAAATGGATTGTTGCTTTACTTAATGAATGTCTATCTAGTTACTAATTATTAAAATGAAAATTAACGATTTCGAAAATGTAAAATAGAGATTTATTTCAACAAATAAATGATTGGCTTGCCTGACAGAGGTGTCCGGCGCCATCACGACCTTACGGATTTCTGGTCGTGACACGTGAGTCCTTGGGTTTTCCTATATATGTGTCCACTCCTGTGGGTGATTCTGTGGTGGTAGACCGAGTCTACCGGTCTTGTGTGATCACTTTCTGCGGTTTCGATACCAAGGCAGATCTTTTATTGCTGGATATGATTGATTTTGAGGTTATCCTAGGCATGGATTGGCTATCCCCTTATCATGTTGTGTTAGATTTCCATGCCAAGACAGTCACTTTAGCCATGCCTGAGTCGCCTAGGCTAGAGTGGAGAGGTTCTTCAGTTAGTGCCTCCATCCGGGTCATTTCCTTCATGAAGGCTCGGCATATGGTCGAGAAGGGTTGTTTGGCTTACCTTGCTTATGTGCGGGACACCACCGCGGAGTCTTCGACCATTGAATCAGTGCCGGTGGTGCGAGAGTTTTCAGACGTATTTCCTTCAGATCTTCCAGGCATGCCTCCAGATCGAGATATTGATTTCTGTATTGATTTAGCTCAAGATACTCAGCCTATTTCCATTCCCTCGTATCGTATGGCTCCTAAAGAGCTGAAAGAGTTAAAGGAGAAACTTGAGAAGTTGTTGGCTAAGGGGTTCATCAGGCCGAGTGTGTCGATGTGGGGTGCTCCAGTCCTATTTGTGAAGAAGAAGGATGGGTCTATGCGGATGTGTATTGATTACCGCCAGCTGAATAAGGTCACTATTAAGAACAAGTATCCTCTGCCGCGCATAGTTGATTTATTTGACCAGTTGCAGGGTGCTCGTGTGTTTCCAAGGTTGATTTGAGATCGGGTTATCATCAGTTGAAGATACGGGCTTCAGATGTTCCGAAGACTGCATTTCGTACCAGATATGGCCATTATGAGTTCTTGGTGATGTCTTTTGGTTTAACTAATGCTCCAGCAGCATTCATGGACTTGATGAATAGGGTATTCAGGCCGTATATTGATTCCTTCGTCATCGTCTTCATTGATGACATCTTGATTTATTCGCGGAGCCTGGGTGAGCATGAGCAGCACTTGAGAGTTGTGCTCCAGACCTTGCGGGAACAGAAGTTGTATGCTAAGTTCTCCAAGTGCGAGTTCTGGTTAGATTCCGTGGCATTTTTGGGGCATGTGGTATCCGGAGAAGGTATCAAGGTTGATCCTCAGAAGATTGAGGCGGTTCATAGTTGGCCGCGTCCTACTTCAGCTTTAGAGATCAGGAGTTTCTTGGGCCTAGCAGGCTATTATCGCCGATTCGTGGAAAGGTTCTCTTCTATTGCAGCTCCATTGACCAGATTGACTTAGAAGAATGCCCCGTTTCGGTGGTCCGACGAGTGTGAGGCGAGCTTTCAGAAGCTCAAGTCAGCTTTGACCTCAGCACCAGTTCTGTCATTGCCTTCCAGTTCTGGGATGTATACTGTGTATTGCGACGCCTCACGCGTCGGGTTGGGATGTATGTTGATGCAGGATGGAAGGATTATTGCTTATGCTTCGCGCTAGCTGAAGGTTCATGAAAAGAATTATCCTGTGCACGACTTAGAATTGGCGGCGATTATTCATGCTTTGAAGATTTGGCGGCACTATTTTGTATGGTGTGTCATGTGAGGTCTACACTGATCACCGGAGTTTACAACACTTATTCAAGCAGAGGGACCTTAATTTGAGGCAGCGGAGATGGCTTGAGTTGTTAAAAGATTATGATCTCACGATTTTGTACCACCCGGGCAAGGCGAATGTAGTAGCAGATGCTTTGAGCAGGAGGGCAGCGAGTATGGGTAGCTTGGCCTACATTGCAGCTGAGGAGAGATATTTAGCCTTGGACATTCAGTCCTTGGCCAATCGCCTTGTGATATTGGACCTTTTGGAGCCTCGTTGAGTTTTGGCGCATGTAGTTGCTCAGTCTTCATTGTTGGGGGAGATTAAGGCTCGGCAGTTTGATGATCCATGCCTTGCAGAGCTTCGGGATACGGTGGTCCAGGGCAGGACCAGGGAGGTTACTTTGGGAGAGGATTGTGTTTTGAGGCTCCAGGGCCGTTTATGTGTTCCTAATAATGATGTCCTGAGGAAGAGAATTTTAGAAGAGGCCCACAGTTCTCGGTATTCTGTTCATCCGAGTCCGACGAAGATGTACCGTGATTTGGAGCAGCACTACTGGTGGAGGCGGATGAAGAAGGATATAGTGCAGTATGTGGCTAGGTGTCTCAATTGTCAGCAGATCAAGTACGAGCACATTCATGAGTGGAAATGCCCATTCATGAGTGGAAATGGGAGCGCATCACCATGGACTTTGTGGTTGGGTTGCCTCGTACTTTGCAGAAGGTTGACGCGGTTTGGATCATTGAGGATAGATTGACCAAATCGGCACATTTCATTCCTGTGGGTACTACTTATACTACAGAGAGGCTGGCCCAGATTTATGTTCGGGAGATAGCCCGGTTGCACGGTGTGCTGGTGTCAATTATATGAGATCGAGGTCCTCAGTTCACCTCGCACTTCTGGAGAGCATTGCACAGTGAGATGGGCACTCAGATAGATCTCAGCTCAGCATTTCACCCTCAGACTAATGGTCAGTCATAGCGTACGATTCAGATTTTGAAGGATATGCTCAAGGCTTGTGTTATTGATTTTGGCGGTCAACAAGACCAGTTCTTGCCTTTGGCGGAGTTTGCATACAATAACAGTTATCAGTCTAGCATCGAGATGGCTCCATTCGAGGCTTTATATGGTCGGCGATGTCGTTCTCCTATCGGGTGGTTTGAGCCTGGCGAGGCCAAGTTATATGGCACAGATATGGTGAGAAATGCTTTGGGTAGGGTGAAGATTATTCAGGAGAGACTCCGCACAGCTCAGTCCAGACAGAAGAGTTACGCAGATCAGCGGGCGCGTGATGTAGCATTTATGGAGGGAGATAGGGTTATGTTGAAGGTTTCGCCGATGAAGGGCGTTATGAGATTCGGGAAGAAGGGAAAGATGATCCCCAGGTTTATAGGCCCTTTCGAGGTGTTGAGGCGAGTTGGGGAGGTTGCTTATGAGCTCGCTTTACCTCCCTCCTTATCAAGAGTTCATCCGGTATTTCATGTATCCATGCTCCGGAGATATCAGGTCGATTTCTCTCACGTGATTGATTTCAGCACTATTCAGTTAGATGAGAAGTTGGGCTACGAGGAGGAGCCAGTTGCTATTATTGATAGACAGAACCGCCAGTTGAGGTCTAAGAGAATTTCTGCCGTAAAGGTTCAGTGGAGGGGCCAACCAGTCGATGAGGCAACTTGGGAGTCCGAGGAGGACATGCGAAGCAGGTATCCAAAGCTATTCGGCACTTCAGGTACGATTCTACGTCCGTTCGAGGACGAACGTTTGTTTTAGAGGGGGAGATTGTGATGACCCGAAAGGTCATCTTATGTAAAGTTAATTATGACTGTGTTTCGAGGCCCCAAAAAGCATCCGTTAATCTCACCTCGATGTGTGTGCGTAGCCCGGGCGCGTAGCCGGGAAGCCTTTATGTGAAAACTTGATAAAGAGTTGAATTTATGATAATTAATTAAATAAAGTTGACTTTGGTCAATATTTTTGGTAAACGGACCCGGACCCGTGATCTGGCGGTCCCGGAAGGTCCGTAGAAAAATATGGGACTTGGGCGTATGCCCGGAATCAAATTCCGAGGACCCAAGTCCGAGAAATGAATTTTTAAAGAAAATTATTTTCTGAAAAATAATAAAGACTTATGAAAATGAACCTCGATGTTAAACTTGTGTTGCTGGGCCCGTATTATGATTTCGGAGCCCGGGACATGTTCAATATATGTTAATTAAGTTATCTGTGAAATTTGGTAAGAAACGGACTTGATTTGACGGGTTTCGGATCAAAATGGGATATTTAGAGTTAATGAAGTTTTGAGGATTTTCATAGAATTTGAAATTTGGTTTGGAATGTGATTTTATGTTACCGAGGTCCGAATGCAATTCCAAGACTAAGAATAGTTTCGTTATGTCATTTCCGACTTGTCTGCAAAATTTGAAATCATTCCGAGTAGTATAGGCCGGTTCGGCGCATTGAAATGAATTCTGGAATCTTAAGTTCTTAAGCTTGATTCAATTTGGTTTTGGGGTTGAATTCTGAGTTTCGTTGTTGTTTTTGGCATTCCGGAAGTTCGAGCGAGTCCGTATCATGAATTCAGACTTGCCGGTGCTTTTGGATGGAGTCCCGAGGGACTCGGGTGAGTTTTGGACCCCCGGGAGCTAAGTTGGAAAAACTAGATTTTTGCTGTCTGGTTTCCTTCTCTGCGATCGCAGAAGGTGGGTCGCGATCGCGGAGAAGGATTTGGGCTGGGCTGCTAATTGTTCTTTGCGATCGCAGCTTCCTCTTCGCGATCGCAGGACCTCTGCCGCGATCGCAGAGGTCTGGCCAGTTGGCCTTCGCGATCGCAGGACCCTTGTTGCGATCGTAGTTAAGGAATCCCTGGGCAGTTTTATTAAATACGGGACTAGCATATTTCCTGCATTTTCATCTTCCTCCTCAAGTTTTTTGAGAGCTTTTTAAGGAACCTCTCACCACTGTTATTGAGTAAATTCCATAGTTTTACTAGTTTCAAACATTATTTCCTAGTTAAATTCACTACTAAATTATCTAAAATCATAGAATTAGGTAGTAAATTTAGGGTTCTCTAGGATTTAGTGATTTTTCTATTTTAGGCCATGAATTCAAGTAGAAATCACACCTTAATGATCCTTAGGCTATGGGTGAGTGATTCCTTCGAGAATTTTCGGAATTTGATCATGCGGGACCGGGGTTGGAATTTGGAAATTCTTCAAGGATAGCGATTTTAGTGAATAACCAAGATAATTTCCCACATTGTGCATGCATTGATTTAATTTTACACCTTTTGGCTAGTTGCGAGTCCTCNCTAACCTTGTAAGAGGGAATTGTCCCCATAGGTGATGTATATGCTATGTGTAAATTGTTTGGGGGCTACGTACGCGCCAAGTGACGAGAGTCCGTATGTAGCGGCTAGTATTGTTATGTCCGGGTAGTTAGGCCCACATCATGCCTTATATGCTTCCTTGTAATGCCTTATATGCCTTACATGCTTCCTCGTAATGCCTTATATGCCTTATATGCTTCCTCGTAATGCCTTATAGGATTCCTTGAAATGCTTTATATGATTCATTGTGACGCCATATGTACTATGAGATCATGTTTGGTATAGTATTGTTCCTCTGAGGTTTTATGAAAATTGTTGAAGGGAAAGGAATTTGTTATGAAAAAGTAATTGTGATATATATGGGATCGGGCCGTACGCCACGGCAGTGTTGAGAAGTATTTGTGATATATATGGGATCGGGCCGTACGCCACGGCAGTGTTGAGAAGTATTTAAGATATATATGGGATCGGGTCGTACGCTACGGCAGTGTTGAGAAGTATTTGTGATATATATGGGATCGGGTCGTACGCCACGACAGTGTTGAGAAGTATTTGTGATATATATGGGATCGGGCCGTACGCCACGACAGTGTTGAGAAATACTTGAAATACATATGGGATCGGGCTGTACAAAACGGCGAGTTTAGAAGGTACCTTATGGGAGCGGGCCGTACGCCACGGCGGATCTAAGAATTTG